>CAIGQW010054868.1:2568654-2600968 GCA_903798125.1 Danio choprae
ATATATATATATATATATATATATATATATATATATATATATATATTCATTTTTCATTTTCTTCAGTGAGGGGAAGAGTCTTGCATAAAATAATACTTGTTCACACCAACTGAATGTTCTAAGTAATATCTTTGTAGGCAGTGATAAATAAAACATCATGTAAAAATCAACGTAGGCCTTACGTTAATTTGTATGTGATGATACTACTTTTAGTAGTTTGTTAAAAATAAAAAAACACTTGACTCCTCGGAGACTTTGCCAAAAGGCTGAGCCCATGTATGTCTGAATTCCAGTCATTTTGAAAGAGGTAATAGGATTTGTCTCGGAATATTGAATAACATCACATGACTGACATTTTTCTCTCAATTCTCTCACAGTTGGAAAGGATAGGCTAGCTCAAAATAGTCCCATGGAGGCTTTATTGAAATGTTAGGATGATTTATGGCGATTATAAAAACAAAGAATGTAAATATGATGTTTAATGCAATGTTAAATTCGCCATCGAAAGGCATTGTATACAGAATTTCATAGAATATTTGAATGAAAAAAAGCAAGTGGTTATGTAAGATGAACCATAAAAGAAAGAGTTTGCTGCTGTTGTTGTTTCTTGTAAAAGAATTGTGGCCTAATTAGATCAAATGTGCATATTCAAAACAAAACACATTTATGTATATTGGTGAAAATGTGGGCTACTTTTTTTCATGTGTCCTTTTCAAATTGATTATGCTGAAATATGAGACATTTGACTCACACTTGGACTGAAGCACTTTCAACTTTTGCCAAATGAAAGTTGAAAGAGCCACAGGCATATGACCATTCAACATGTGGAGGAAAGCTCTTGGCTGGATTCTTCTTGAGAAGAGCAGATTTAACAGAAATTTCTTATATATCCGGTTTTAACCCTGCACAGCTGTGCTACAGAGATGTCATTGTCCTAGTAGTCCATTGGATTTGAACATAAAGCTTGAAAAATTGGCACATTAAGAATGGAGGTTTTCATAGGAAGAATAGAGAGGAAGTCCATGTGGAGTCATTTCCTCTCTTTTTTTAATTCTGTCTAAAGCAATCTGGGCATATCTGTTCAAAAGAAATTTGATCCGATTGAATCAAATCTAGAAAATGAGTTGGAGTAGGGTTAAGGGATCTGGAATGCTGTCATGCAAAATAAAGAATTTATGTGCTTTGTAATCATTAATAAACAGTCAATATTCTAGCTATATGCATGTAGTAAGCATCTAGTTATTGGATGTGTTGCTGAATCTATGTGTTGTAGATTTCTATCTTAATCAAACTGTCAGTATGTATTGTTCTAAATGTGGATTTACATTTGATCTAGATTTAATCTATAATATTCATTATTAATGCAGGGAACTCAAGACCAAAATTATGAAAGAGGACAACAAGAAAGAGCTGCTGGAATATCAGCCTAAACTCAGTGATTCCCTCTGCATCCGCTGTCTGCAGCCCTTCAAATTCCTGGTCAACAGCAAGCGTCAATGTCTGGACTGCAAACTGTTTGTCTGCAAGTCCTGCAGTCGTTTTAATAAGAAAGACCACGGTTGGGTGTGTGATCCATGCCGCATGGCCAGGTGAGCACCTGACAGATAAAAGAACAAAAAATAGAACAAAATAATAGTAATAATTTGTGTGCTAATTATTTCCCCAAAAAAGAAGTTATGTGTAAACTATTAATATAACAATCTGTTTAAATAGGACTATTTTGGTAACAATAGATTCTTTTTTGCAATTCACCTAATATTTACTGAAAAAGTTTCAGGAATGAGTCTGTTTTTAAATTTTTTGAATACTTTTTTTTGTATTTATGATTCATCTTCACTTCAGCCAAATTACTGCCATAAACTTAATTAAAAATGCATTTTTACTTCTTCACTCTACTACTAATGAAACATTGTAGAACTGTGAATATATTTGATCATTATAGGTGGTAAACAGTTCATCTTAACCAATTATATGTGCACGTAACTACATCACTACCGTAATCAATGTTCACATTGACTTCTGTTGTTGCTTAAGTGAATTACTATATATTGTATGGATAAGTAACAGTTTATCCAAATAAGTAAATTACTTGAATTTAAACAAAACAAACCAGTGACATATACATCATATGAAATTGCATTAATTTGACAGCCCAACATACTGTCCTAGCAATTCATAACTAATTTGTTTTATCATATTCACGCAATCTTCTAAAGACCACTGAATGGAAGATGTTCTCCATGCTTTGGTTCTCTAAAAAATCATATTAATTAATATGAAATCACTACCTCATGACTTATTTATTTATTTTTTGATTGACTAAATAATAATTTAGTTCTTGTTTTTGTCTTTCTTTCCTGTAGAATGCTTAAGATTGGCACTCTGGAATGGTTCCATGAGAATGTACGCTCTCGCTTCAAGCGCTTTGGGAGTGCAAAGGTGATGAATTCGCTTTTCAAGAGGGTGAACAGTGACCGTGCCTGCTCTCAAACTGACCTCAGAGGTAGACTTCAAAAGCCTGTTGAGATTCTCCTTATAGACTGAAAGTGGAACCCTGGGCAGTGGTCATCTTGAGGATTACATTAAATTTTTAAAGTCTTAAGAAACAACAACATGCAACATTAAGGGAGGCCGGTGATAGTTGTAACATTTTTTACATTTCTCTCTATATCTTTGAGATCTTTTAAGCCAGTGTGTTAAAAATTTGATTGAAACTAGTTACAAGTGTCTGCTATTAAATGGCTATGATGTAATCTTTGCTGCACAAACAGAAAATGCACAGTTTAGTTTCAAAGAGGAGGAGTGAAATGTTACAATTCACCCCATAGTATGGGCTAGTTGTAACACCCTGGGGTGAGATGTAACAGCATAAAATAAAAATAATGATTTAATTGGATCAAATTATGGATTTGAAAGCTTTTTTTATTGAACACTGGGTTTTCACTGGCTATAATTGTTTTGTGTCTCTGTGTTGCAATGCTGAATAAAATGTGCACATGTGCATCAGCTTCAATCACTGAACACTATTTGTGTTTGCAGGCTTCACAAGGCCACAGAGGACAGGTCAAACACAAAATGATTTGGCTTTGAGGTCTTTCTCTCCCAAGACCTATAGGGATAATGAAGTCAAATCATATAAATAGTTTTAAATCTGCTTGGGGTTGGTGGTAACATTTCATTGATGTTACTAACCAGTAGTTTTGTCGTTACAACTGACTCAGAGCCTTGTAGCCATGAATTTGCTCTCCTTACAGCCAACAGCTAAAGCATTATCACCAACAACATGCATTAAACATGCATCTACACAGAGACACAAATTACATAATTTAACTTTGATGGGTTTAACTACAAATCAGGCATTGTTATGCTAATAATTTAATTAATAATAATTAAAGTAAAAAATATTACTTTCTTAGCTCAAATGTAGTTTTTCCCCTCTAACAGCTCATGTAATAGCCACAGTCTTTACATTAAAAATGTGGAAAATGATGCTGATGTGTAACTAGTCCCTGATTGTGGAGATTGGAAGTGTTACAAATGACCCATGTTACAACTATCCCCGGTCTCCCCTATGTGTGCTAGGTTTTTGTCTCAAGAAGCTAGGACCATCCTCAGAAGAGATATAAAGTTTTCCACAGATTTCTTTCCATTTATTCCTAAAATTGTTTATTGTGAACCTAAACAAAGATTTACACAAAGGTTAATCCACAGAAAATAAAAATGAAAAGCCAACACAGAGGTAATTACTCCAAAAAAAAAAAAAAACATCATTTGACAAATTAGATTGACTGACTCATTTAAAGAGTATCTAGTGAGACCTTGCTCTTAAGATGCGGTCACACTGGTGAAATTGCAGCAAAATGCTGAGAAATACAGGTCTATTGTTTATTGTCAGTATTGAGAAGTATGAAGAACTTTCTCACAAACCCAGCAGTTTTCTGCTAGTGAACGCGGCAAATTTGTGTGACCAAATTTATAATGAGGGAAAACAGCTGAAGCAAAATTTGCTCTCACATATATCCATATATCACGTTATCACACTGCATACTTTTTTAATCCGGGGTAACTTTCTACCATCTACCCAAATACCCTTTAGCACTAAGAGAATTGACTTTTTTTTTTTTACAGTGCCATCTGTTCAATGCAAACCAATATTTGAAACAATGTCTGACAGATGACTTACAAGAGGAACACTGAAGGCAGAGCTTAGAGGAGAGGCCCTCATAACTTTGAAGGATTTAGTGGGGAATCCAGAAGGAGAGAGAGAGAGAAAATTGGCCGTGCTGAATCGTCCATGTGATTTACTCCTTTAAACAGTCACATGTCTTCTTTCTCTCTCTGCCTGGACCTGAGTGTGCCTCTTTTATCCAATTTTCAAGCTCTATCAGTCCTGAATAAAGAGGTCAGCGAGAGAACATTGCTGTTTGAGTCAAAAGAGAATAACAACGTTCAGAACAAAAATATTAATATCTTAATTATATAATGTGCACAATACCAATGGATGGAAAATACTAACATTAGATAGCTTGTTAAATAGAAATGTTGGGACAAAATATTTTTTGCTTCAAAACGTCAAAATGTGTGTTTGTGTGTGTGCATTTTATTAAATTGTACAATGGCATGGAAATAACAATTACAACTAGAAGGTGACATGTGAAAAACACTAATGTGGTCAACAAAGTAACCCAGCAAAACCCCAGTAGCTTTTGATGTTTTGTGTTGATAGAGCAGTGTGTTGAAGCCATTGTTTAATTTTTCTTCTGCTGCTTTCAACAGTTTCAACAGCTTCCTGTAGCTAATCACAGTTTGTTATCTGTTTCTTGTCGTTTTATGTTTAATTTTTCATCTGCCGCTTTTCTTCTCCATCACATAGAGCCTCGAGACGATGACACGCACAGCATGCCTGAAGTTCACAGTGAGTAAAACAAAGTCCCATTCCTTTGTGATAATAGACAATATTAATGTTGATGTCATGCAAGAATCTAAAGTAATCAGTGAATGTCTTTCATCTGTCCAAACAAGACAGCAGCAATCTGCTCTCACATCATCTTTATTTTAATAAGGCAGGGAACTTGGAGAACAAAATGTCTGAGGAAGAAAAACACCTTAAATAGCCAGGATAAAAACTGAATACGGCCTCACAGTGCCGCAGTGGGTAGCACGTTCACCTCACAGCAAGAAGGTCGCTGATCGCTGGTTCGAGCCTCGGCTGGGTCAGTTGGCGTTGTGTGGAGTTTGCATGTTCTCCCCGTGTTGGCGTGGGTTTCCTCCGGGTGCTCCGGTTTCCCCCACAAGTCCAAAGACATGCGGTATAGGTGAATTGGGTAAGCTAAATTGTCCGTAGTGTATGAGTGTGAATGGGTGTGTATGGATGTTTCCCAGAGATGGGTTGCAGCTGGAAGGGCATCCGCTGCGTAAAACATATGCTGGATAAGTTGGCGGTTCATTCCGCTGTGGCGACCCCAGATTAATAAAGGGACTAAGCCGAAATGAAAATGAATGAATGAATCAAAAACTGAATACCTTTTTCTAGGCATGAACACTAGAGGTGTTTTCTGTTATCCTGGTTAAATAAAAAACAACAACAACAACAAAACAGTAGTTCAGTTTTGCACCTGCCCTGTGCATATATTTCAAACACTTCCATATAGAAAAGAACATTATTATTTTTATAGTTTATACGTCTAAATAAGGGCCTCACGGTGGCGCAGTGGGTAGCATGATCGCCTCACAGCAAGAAGGTCGCTGGTTCGAGCCTCGGCTGGGTCAGTTGGCATTTCCCCCTGTGTTGGCGTGGGTTTCTTCTGGGTGCTCTGGTTTTCCCCACAAGTGCAAATACATGTGGTATAGGTGAATTGGGTAAGCTAAATTGTCCGTAGTGTATGTGTGTGAATGAATGAATGAGTGTGTGTATTAATGAGTATGAATGTTTCCCAGTGATGGGTTGCAGCTGGAAGGGCATCCGCTGTGTAAAGCATATGCTGGATAAGTTGGTGGTTCATTCCGCTGTGGCGACCCCAGATTAATAAAGGGACTAAGCCGAAAAGAAAATGAATGAATGAAAAGTCTAAATAATGCATCCAGGAATTATTTGTTCATTTTCATCTGCTAGTCATCCACTGTATTTAATAGTACATGAAAACATATTATTTATTCTTCTTATATTTTGGGCTCTGCTTATCTGTCTGAAAACTTCTACATTTGGAGCTGTGAGATTTAGTGTTTAAAAAGTGAATATCCATGAGAAAATCTGTAAAACCTCTGAAAAACAGAACAAAGGTTTGTATTTTTGTTAGTTAAAATGTGTTTAAACAGTCTTTATTGAGTTCAAAGGAATTGATGTTTATGATTTTTGTCATCTACACAGCTGCTTCTGTCTATAGCCAGGAAGATGAGCAATCTGAGAGGACCGGCCGGCGCCACCTCAGCCTGGTACCGTATTCACAACTGATCACAAATTGATGTTAAAGATTAAAGCAATGCAGGAGCAGGACCCATTTACTGGCTTATTAGCTCTTCTTTCAGTTTAAAAATGGTGCAAGATCGCCCTCTCGTGCTCAGATGTTATTAAACGCTATTACAACATTAACTAGATACATAATTTTAAATCAGAATACAAGTTTTAAGACTATTCTCAATTTGACTAAATCCGTCTGAAACTCAGTCCATACATTGTGTTAATGGGCCTTCGAGAGTAGACAGGAAAATTAAGAGTGAACAGGACTGAGGCTTCACTCTTGAAAATAAAAGTTCTGGTTGATTACAGTTTTTCCTCAGTCGCTTTGTACATTTCTCAGATCAGAATTGAAATCCTCAAACCTACCTGTTCAATATTCACATCATGGTGTCACATCAGAAAAGCAGTTTCTTATTCCTT
Organism: Danio choprae; assembly: GCA_903798125.1. Taxonomy (NCBI): domain Eukaryota; kingdom Metazoa; phylum Chordata; class Actinopteri; order Cypriniformes; family Danionidae; genus Danio; species Danio choprae. The sequence continues at coordinate 2,575,532 of CAIGQW010054868.1, forward strand.
TAAACAGGTTGCAAGATGCTTTTGTACATTCATGCAAATGATTATGTGCAATTCTCTGCTGTTTCCTACATTATCAGTTGCTTATGTCATGTTGATCAGCATGTATTATTTTGGTCTCTGTTAGTCTCACCCCCCACAACATTTAATCATTTGTTCATGGCATAAGCCTCTACATGCAAAATGGTTGAACAAGTTGTCATAATATTTGGTCAATATCCTATACATTTCCATTAGACTTTTATAATAAAATTAAATATATTCGGCTTAGTCCCTTATTAATCAGGGGTAACCAAAGCGGAATGAACCGCTAAATTATCCAGCATATGTTTTACGCAGATGCACTTCCAGCTGCAACCCATCACTGGGAAACCCCCATACACTCCCATTCACACACATACACTACGGACAATTTTAGCTTACCCAATCCACCTATAGAGCATGTCTTTGGACTTGTGGGGGAAACCGGAGCACCCGGAGGAAACCCACGCAAACACAGGGAGAACATGCAAACTCCACACAGAAATGACAACTGACTCAGCCGAGGCTTGAACCAGCGACCTTCTTGCTGTGACACTGCGCCGCCACAATGACAAGATGACCTGTCATTCTGATGGCACTGACATGTTCATTGACAGAAATTTAGTTTTGGGAGATGCTCTAAAGATTTTGAGAAGAGACTGGGTTTTGCAGGTTATCCATGGTGTTTTGCTATTTGTACGAGTTGTTTTGGGAATGTACCAAAGCAACTGAGAAAAACTGTAATAAACACCCATTAACACTTTCCATAAAGGTCCTGCAGAGTGGTAGAAGATATTTTCTACTTTAACTTATTTACAAACTGGGGTTCTTTTAGTAAATCTTTATATAAAGAACCAAAAATGACTGTTCTATGGCATCATTGTGAAAACCTATTTTGAATCCTTTTTGTACTATTCTTTCCTAACAACAATTATTATCAATTTGACAGACAGACAGACAGACAGACAGACAGACAGACAGACAGACAGACAGACAGACAGACAGACAGATAGATAGATAGATAGATAGATAGATAGATAGATAGATACCAAATTGCTGTTTTGATGATTGGGTTATAGAGAATTAAAAATGTATATTTTTTCTCCCTCAAGATGAGAAAAGGCAGGCGGCTGCTCCCTGTTCATCCTCTAGATTTTAATCTTGGTGTTGAGAACTGTGCTTATTCTCGGCCTCCCTTACTTCGGGTTTGTATGTATTTTTTTTTACACATCTGTTGTCAGAAATAAGAAACTTTTTTTGAACATATCATACAGCCAACATCAACATCAATGTGGATTTGCAACTTTTTAAAAATAAAAATACAGCAGAAGCAGTGTGAAATTATTTTGAATGATCCAGCCAGAGTTCTGAACAAATGCTCTACACAGCTCCCACTGAGAATGTTCTGACTGTTAACAGCGATAAGACTTCTCTTGAAATCTTGATTGTTTCATCACTGATACAAATAATCACAAAATTAGTCATGCCCAAGTTAGAGTGACAGCTCAAACGGTTTGTTTGATTTTGGTTAGTTTGAGCCTCAGAAGTTCAGCAAGGAATGGATTAAAAGTATTTAAATTAGGCAGGAAAAAAATATTAGCTTAACAACAATAACAATATTTGTTTTCATTTCTTCACACTAAATAGTTTGTTCTTTGAAAAAAACGTTGACTTACTGCATGGAGTCAAAACAATAATTTTATTAATTAAAATGTAATGAATTTTTAAAGGCTGTGATTTATTCATATTTTGAAGCATTCAGGTAGCCAGGAGAAAATAACCCAGACTAAGGAAGCACAAGATGACTGGTCAACAACCGTTAAGCAGATACTAGAGAATGGAACTCATGGCAGAGGCGATGAGATGAAGGATATATTGCATATAAGCCAAAAAAGTCTGGACAAAGCCTCTCATTTTGGTAAGATCTGCTATCTGCATATATTTCCTTACCAACACTTGAAGAAACATAATACATAAACTAAATGTATGCCAGACTAGTTGAATAGACTCAGAATTTTCCTCTTTACTATATTATTTTACTATATTAATGAGAGTTACTGTAGTTGACCTTTAGTTCCAAATTTACTTGTAAGTCACCAGAATGTCTGTCAAGATAAAGCGTAACCAACTTTTGTGTTTTGTTGGCTCTTTGTAGATGACTGCACACCACACCTAAACCAGAGGATGGCAAAATCATGTTCCCTCTCCAAAATGAGCCTCTCTTCAGCTGGCAGCACCAACTATCACCTCCAGCGTGAACTTTCTTACAGCCTGGATGACTCAGATGAAGATGAGGATGATGATGAAGAAGAATCAGAGATGAATGTTATATACAGTCCTGCCCTACATAGGGAGCCCTCACCAGATGAGGTTCCTCCACAGGTACATTCATACTTCTAATAATGGGGCTTCACGGCTTTCTCTAAAAAAAGTTCAAGTGTTTTTGGCAAATGCAACACAAACATTTATGTATCTCTATGACTTTAGATTATTGAGCTCAACAAGCGTATGTCAGCAATTGAGTCTATTCTGAGCCGTTTGGAGCAGAAAATGACTTTGCCAGTAATTGGGGGATTCGTAGAACAGGTAAGTTAAACAGTTGTGCTGCCTAATATTTCAGTGAAAACCATAATGGTTTAATTGGCCTTAATCTCAACTAAAGGACACAGTTTATTAAAATATCACACAGAGAACCTCCTAAAAGACGAGTGTTGAATTAACTCTCACAGAGTTGATTTCAACACTTTTTATGAGTTTATATAGCTCCACACTTTCTGGAGTTAAATTAACATTATACAAATACATAAAATATAACACTAATGGTAGAGTTGTTGTTTTTTTACTCCCAAAAAGTGTTAAAACAACTGTTATACATATATCATAATTGAAAAAATATAATAGCTTAAAATGTACTTACCGCCAAAAACTCCACCATGCTGTTAACGATTTCTCTCAGAGACAGACTAACTTGAAATGTGTGGGGGACTGAGTGCTTGGGCGAAGTATTATCATAACACCTCATAGGAGTTAAAGCAACTCTGATAATCAACTCTTTTAAATGACTCCAACACTTGACACAATTCTACATTATATGTGTTAAAATTACATTTTGTGAGTTGAAATTAACTCAGAAAGATTTAACATCGAAATTTCAACTCCCCAGTTTTTGCTGTGTGACTCCCTGTAGGTTGAGCAGAAAGCTGAGGATTTGTCTCCAGCTGATTTAGAGGAGCTTGAGCTTAGGAAAAAGCTTGATGAACTTACTGAAAAGATTAGCGACAAAGGTTTTTCATCTGACGAGGAGGATGCAATGAAATCACCAATGGCCTCTCCAAAGAAAAGCGCCATTTACCAGGTTTCACCTATAAAAAGAGCTTCAGCTGGACTTGGAAATGTCCGACTTGACTGGCCTCTTGAGGCTGAATGGGTGAGTGTACACATTTAACATAAATGCTTAAACCTATGAAACAAAGAGTGAACTTTTATTCATATTCCCTTACCAACACCTTGCCGTCCTAAATAGTTTGCTGTTTTTAATTGTATACTCCAGCAAGCAAAGCCGAATGCACACAAATCATTACAAAAGCAGAAGAGGGTGAGTTCCTTTGAGTATAGTAACACAACCAGCTGTGAGCTGTCGCAACTGGAGGGTAAAGTTGCAATGGCAGCAGCCAGCGTCCAGAGCACTCAGAGTGGGGTACGTCACTTTAGTCCATATTCTTTCTTCTAACACCAACAAAATCTGTATTCTGTATTAATATCGGACCTTGATCTTTATTCCAACAAATTTTAACCTTGAAAAGTTTAAAGTTTTATTAACATTTTAATAGTTTATAATGATATATTGTCTGTGTTGGTGTTGTACAAAAACCTTGTAATAAACTGCCATCAAATTTCCTGTTATTTTACACTTTTGTTCTATATATTATAGATTATAGATTATATTATTTCAAACTGTTAACTGTTAACATATTTTTTTTCCCGATGTATAACGACATGTAGCCTAAATGTTGCATGCATATCTACTTAAACTGACTTTCAAAAAATGTCTGGAACGCTACTACAAGTCTAACATTCAGTATGTGAACTCAACAGACTGACAACTTCAGCCAGATGTGTCATTTGATCTAGATTCCACTGATCATAGCGTACACTACCTTATGTAAAATACATATTTTTAACATTAGATATTAAGTTTTGCATTTCGTCTGCAGTTTAAAGTGAACGGGATCTGTTTGCGCACAGGTGGCAACACTGAACCAGACTATGGTTTCACAGTCTTAAAAGAAACATAGAACAAAAAGCTAGAAAAAGCAACTACTCAAGATGGTTGAGTTCACATATACACTAGCTCACATGTGTCAAGTGTATGTGTTCGTGCACGATATCAAATTAAGTAGTTTGCAAGGCTGTGCAACTGTGTGACTTCTTCTGTGCACATACACAAAAAAACTGAAGATTACTCTAACTGCCTGTCTGGGAATGCTTACTGGTTGCTTTATGTGAAGGTTACAGACATTCAGAAACGAATCGCTGCTTTGAGTGCAGCAGGGATGACAGTGGAGACATCCCGCAGACGGGTATGTAGAGATCCAGCTATACTCGCACATTCCTATTTTTCCAGTACAGGAGCATGTACAAAATTTGTACAATATATATTTTTGACCAAACATGAGCCAACCGATCATAAATTCTGTTATGTTTAAAACCGCTGTTTGTAGCAAGTTCAGACAGAGGCTAAATATATTGTTTCTGTTCTTCCCTTTTTCATTTAGACTCCTCAGCCATCGAGGATGTTGCATGCATTTCCAATTAGTAAGAGCAAAGTTTTACACTGCATTTTCAATAACATGTAATCTGTCATCAGTGCTGGGTAGATTACTTACAAACTGTAGTCTGTTACTGATTACAAATTACATGTTGAAAATTGTAGTTAGTTACATAATTGTTTAGGTTACTAATTTTCAATTTTTTATTCTGGTTACTTTTAAAAGTCTTTGGCCTAACTTATTTACTCTTTACATAATTTAGGTTGAAGGGTGTGAACTGACAAAAATGTTTCTGAATCTCTGTATTGCAAGTTCTGAAACATTTTTGCCCAGCACTCAAATGTCAATAGTTAGTGAATGTCTACAGGAGTCAACATTTGTATTCCATCTAAAAATGTTTTTCAAAACTTAAAATGTTGACTACTGCACATTGACTTCATTGAAAAGTGCTTTTGTCCCCAAATTCAGAAACGTGGATTGCAAATTAATATACATTACTTTTATGTGGGCATTAAAAATATATATGGGGATAAATGTTTGCAATTACAAAGCAAAATATCAAACCTAATGACACCTACTCATCTAACAGCAGATTTTTTTTTTTTAAGCAGAATCTAGTCCTGCAATCTAGCAACGCAAGTCCCGATTTAACATCTGAATATAGTTTTATTTCTTAAGATTCCTTATAATAGATTCTGAACCAAACACTGTGATTTTGACACGTTAAACTGATAGCAATCAGATCTCATGCTCAGCGTCTGAATCTAATTGACCATCAACTATCTTTGGTCATGAAAGTGCCTTTGGAAAATCGGTTATAATAGGAGCTGTAATGTTAAGAAATGCTCAACAGGTTGACTTCTCCGAAAGTGATCAAAAGATTTTTTTATTCATTTTTTTAAGTATTCTGTATTCATCTGTATACACTGATAACGCTCTTTTCGCTTTCTCTGAAGGAGGCAGCAATGAAGCAAGATCATTACGGAAGCTGGTCACTATGTGAAACAATGACAGAACAATTTCAAAGCAATGACAGATTCACATAGAGCATGTTTAATATGTTCATAGTGTTTTGAGTGTTGGACATCTAGCCTAATATTATGTCATTAATATTTGCTTTAATCTTTCAGTAGATGGATGTCAGATTGTGTAATGAAGCTCACCTTTAGCATGTGCTTTTTTATGGTACAAAATGTCATTTGTGCACATAATATATATTGTTACTACATTACTCTTATCCACTTTGTTGTTTTGATAAAGCCTTTGCATTTAGATTATATATATATCAGATTTTTATGTAGTTTTCTTGACAATTTATGAAACAAATGTATTTGAAATAATGTTTTTGTATGAATATAGGCGCATATATATACATGATTTCTGCACATTAAATAATTTAACTACGCAAATGTCTTTTCCATTCCATTGTCTTCCATGTCAGTGATTTATTGATGAACAGAATTAATAATTCTCCACTAATGTATTGGCAAGCTCAATTTCAACATATTGTCATTTTTCACCTTCTCTGTGTCCAATTGATCACTGTCATTTGCATATTTCATTGTGATGCTTTGTGTGTGTAAATGTAAGCCTTCACCCTCCCACATACAGAGTATAAATTGCTGGATCCGTCTATCCAGAGCAAATATCTTCAAGCTCTGAGAACGACTAAAGAAAGCTGCTCAGAAGTTCATATGACAGCTACATAAAACTTTGAAATAACAAATAATCTGGAAACACCGCGATCTTCAAGACACTTATGCATTAAAGGATTATTTTGTAAGTATCAATTAACTCTTATTAGAAAAAATGTGAAATATCATAGTTTTAAGCAGCCTCAAATACGGAACAATAATAAAATTACTAAATGTAAAGATGCTTCTTGAAATATTAATTTGGTGCTTACAATACTAATAGTTATTTGTTGCGGGTTTGAACCATTATTTAGACTTATCCAAATATTGATGTTTTTTGTGATTTTTATTTCAGGTGACTTTTCTCTTTGTCCTGTGGCAGTCACTAAGTCATGGTAAAGCTGTGCCCTATTCTCTGTTTTCTTATGTTGCTAGCATGTTTTACCCAGCCAAAACCCCATGATGGGTTTCCATTACACTCAGTGGAGATGAGAGGTTAGATTTTATTGATTTGACATTTTTACAATGTGCATGCCTTTTCAATATTATTACTATACCACATTGGATGTTGTTTTTTTTTCTCCTAATGCTGTTATTCCTTGTAGATCCGAACATTGATGCTTTGTGGTATAAAGACAGAGGAATACGGCCAGTGGGGAGATTTGGTAGAAGGACATCACAAAGAAGTGAAGGATCACATTTTAGAAAGCACAGGTTCTGCTATCCTGAGGTCCTGGCTGTGGACTGACTTGTACGCACCGATAACTTCAGACTGCATGAAATGATCTGCTTGTGTTCTGTGTTTAGATACATTTCATTTCAATATCTCTCTAACACTGATGTATTTCATTTTATAGTTGCATGTATTAAAGTATGTATTAAAGTCACAAAGTATCAACAGATATTTTGTTTTAGTATAAAGACAAAAATTGAATTTAGCGAGTTAATTGGATGGAGGCAAATCTGAACGCAAACTTGCAGTCAATTGTAAGAATGGAGAAAGTTTAGTATGCAAATTTTAAGTTTAAGAAAAATATGTTTGTTGGTTCACTAGAAGATGGAGGAATAATTTAATTAAAAGTAAAAAAAAAAAAAACATGCGTGGATGCAGGAATTATTCACAATCGGATTATTACACTTGCATTTAAAAATCTTTCAATTTTATTTTGACTATGAAATGTGGGATTAGATCGAATGGTGACAGATGAAACGTGTTAATGCTACACTTAGATGGTCATATGATTTAACTGGTGTAAGTGGGACTGACAAATGATAGCACAAGTCTTTTGTTTATACTTTTATCATTTCAGAGTGTTCTCGAAAGGCTGTGGAATGAGTGAGAATTCATTTGTCCATAGCAATAACAGCAGCCTTATCAATGGTAACAGATTCTGCAACAAACTGTGACAGATCAAACAAAATGAGTTTACTTAAGGGAGGAATGATCAAAATGATGTAGCAAGACCAGACCAATTATGTCTGATCACATTTCTCAGAAAACACCAGCTTCATCTAAGCAAGAGTCTGGGCAAAGGCAGTTCCTGTGGTTTGAAGTTTCGGCGCATCCAACATTGGATCATGTCCATTCACAAGCACCATTGACAATTTAATTACCAATCTGTACACTAAAACTGACTCTCAGAATCTGCAGGAATGACTTTCAGTGGTGGCTGAAAACTGACTTGAGGATCTTCAACGGTCCAAAGAACGTTTCTGGATTGCCTCCATAACGACATTTTTAAGGAGGGCGATTACAGAACGAGGGTCATCGCTGCTCACCACGGCACTGCCCGACACGATCATGTTTGCTCCAGCCTAGGGGTGTTGGAGTAAGTAAAATAAATAAATAAATAAAACATTGGGTTAAACTTTCTTTAACAAGATGAAAATATATGAAATATAATGTTACTCTAAGGTGTTCCAAGAATGTGCCTGAAGTTGCAGCTTAAAACCTCTCAAGGATCATGTATTACACCATGCTGTAATTGACTGCAAAATACAGTTTCTTTATGTGCAAATGAAATGCTGCTCCTTCCTGATTTCCCTAGGAGCAGGGTTGTGAAATTTGCCGTGAAGTACTTTTAACCAACGCAGTTTGTTGTTTTTTATTCCACCGATTAAAGGTTTGACAAATTGCATTGATTATATTTATATGGCTGCATTGAAAGTTTTCACAAGTCATTTGAGAAAGACTGTGCCAGCTGCGCTATCAAGTTAAAGGTGCAGTAGGCGATCTGTGAAAATGCTGTCCTGCTTTCCGAAGTCACGCCTCCTGACGTCGTGAACGCACACACTGAATAGATGACCATAGACATAGATAGATCATCATAGATCATAACACTAGATCAGGTTATTCACCAGTGAGAAAACGTTATTGTACTTTATATTACTGCAATTCCAAACTTAAAAACCTTTTGAAAAACTATTATATCTAGCAGGTTTTCAGTTGTTGACGGGACGTGGGGTACAGGAATAACAGAAAAAAGGAGTGCTAAAAACAGAAATATCCTGCCATCCATATCGCGTTTTACATTACACTTACGTTACCAAGACAACGACCGACAACTTGCTGTGCTTGTGTTTAAACAGCCTTTCATCAGGTTTTATGCTTGAGCAACTAAATTAATGCTTAGGTCTATTTAACCGACTTTATTTTGATTAAATTGTATTATCGATGCTGTAAAGGAAACCTTATGGAATTGAAAATGGTTACATAAACCTTTCGTTAGATGTTTTTCAGTGGCTGAAGTTTTTCTAGTGCATATAACCCATTCTTAAATGGACACTGCGGGAGTAACATCGCTTTAAAACAATCATACCTGTCAGACCACAGTTTTGAAGAGCACAGCAATAGCATTTAAAACCGCATGCAAAGGCGATATTGAAAGAAGTCCTCTGGTCCTCCCGCCACAGTCCAAAGACATGCGGTACAGGTGAATTAGGTAAAATGAATTGGTTGTAGTGTATGAACGGGATAGTGTGTGGGTGTTTTCCAGCACTGGGGGTTGTACTCTCAGTGCTGGTTTGCAGCAGGAAGGGCATCCGTATACAGCAAACTACTAACATAACTCAACTAGGTCTTGCTTTAGGTGGTAATTATTTAAATTCAACAGATTTTGATGTGTGCATTTCTGGATAAAAAAATAAAAGTCAAGATTACAACCAAGGCATTTTGGGAAACAGAGCTTACTGAATTAATGAATAACTTGATGTTTTGGAACCAGTTCATGTACTTATTCATGTTCAAACAGCAACACAGCATATAAAAAGCGTAATGGAGTTAAATGTTTTTCTATTTATACAAATGAATATGTGAGAGGTAAGTGGCAGCATGACTTCTTTTTTTTTTTTCTTTTTTTTTTACCTCAGCACATCTGTGGATGCTGTCTGGACCGACTCCACCATCCACTTCAATGTCTAGAGATGGGAACTGACTCCTGAGCCAGCTCACCTGTGGAGAAACACAAACTTCAATGTCCAATACTATTGTCTGAGGAATCTAAATAAAAGGCATAGATGCACTTACATACCTTTGGCATCATATCTTCCATAAATTTCTGACCACCAAAGCCAGGCTCTACTGTCATGACAAGAGCCATATCGATCTGTCCAGCCCATGGTGCCAATTCTTCAACAGTTGTACCAGGTTTAATGGCAAGACCAACCTGGAGTTGAGATTTTAAAAAAATCATAAAATAATAATAATTGTTTTTAAATGATTTGATGTTGTTTTTTCTCTAAAGAACAGCAAGCTGCTCAGAACAAGCAAGAGACACTCGAACAACAATCACAAATAAATACAAATAAAGAAATAAATAAAATAAAACAGTTGTAACCACACACACACACACACACACACACACACACACACACACACACACACACAATTAAAAAACAAGGGCTCACAAACTTATTATTAAGTTTCTTTAAAATGTGTAGCTTTTTTTTTAGCTCTATAATATCTTACTCAGGACATTACTAAATAACTATTTGTATAATTATTACTAGAAGTAATTAATATTCTTATATCATATGATCATTTTATGATAAATGCTTTTAAGTGTAATGCAAGTAAGTTGTTAATACTCTGCCACGGTCTTCTTTTTTCTCAAAATACACTGAATTTGCTATCAGTCTATTTACATAAACTATTATTTGGTATGTCACAAAAACAACAAAGCCCACCTCTCCCCATTTCACAGACCTTCATGCCGCTCTCTCTGATTTCCTTGATAAGGTTGCCGGGGTTGGTTGTGGCTTCTAGATGGAAAGTGTATTGATTGGCTCCTGCTGCTGCCATGGGCTTCACCCACTGCTCTGGTCTAGACACCATCATATGCATGTCTGAAATAAGGCAAAGGTTAAGCATAGCCTCCAAATATTCCCAAATCAAGCACTGTACGGAAAGTAAGTTAAACTCTTCACAAAAACCAGACTGCCCTCTTCAGAAAAAAACTAACAAAACTATCCCAAAGAAGAGGGCCACTGTGTGTGTAGCTTCAATGCAATAGAAACATGCATCAATAGAAGACTGGAACTTACCAAAAAACGGATCAGGTCCGATACAGCTTCGTAAACATTCCACCATAGGATGTCCAAATGTGATGTTTGGAACAAAATGCCTTGAATATGCACATATGAAGATAAAGTGTTTCAGGAAAATTCATCAACTCATCACAAATCCAGTGTGTATGTGGAATATGATTCAAAACAACACCTGGAACACCTGGAAAACTGAATAGGCAAAACTGATAACAGACTTGCAAAATATAGTCTAAAAGGGTTATCTCGGTACAGATTAACTAGTCAGGAAACAAATATCGATTGGATTTCTTAAGGATCATGTGATACTGAAGACTTGAGTAATGTTTGCCGAAAAATCTGCAGTGCCATCACAATACAAAAATAACACTTAAAGCATAATGCTCTTTTAAAACTGTAATATTTATGACTGCAGTAGTATATGTTTACAGACTGTACATTTAAATTCCTGCGACACCTCTTAAAATTCTGACAAATATTTTTGTAATGTGGGAGAACTCATACAGTATTACTCCTGTGCCAAAAAGTGTGACAACTTCACACCTCGTTTTTAGTAATTAAACACTTTGATTTAGTCTTCTCTGAGTTATTTGGTCACTAGAAATTCTTACAAGCCAACGTTGTGTGATAAAGTTAGATTAAGAACTTTCCTCACCCATCCATGACGTCAAGGTGCAGATAGTCAGCACCGCACTCCATCATTCGCTCGCATTCCCTCCCGAGCTGGGACAGGTCGCTGCTTAAAATAGATGGACCGATCTTCGCCGCGTACGCCATGCTGCTTCTCCTGCCACTGCTGCACACTTCCGCTATTCTCAGACGCCTTTCAAAACAAAAGTCATGAGCTATTCCTTTACAGACAGGAGATGGCGCCATTTGACAAAGTAATAAATGCAATCTGTGCCTGTCGATCACATATAGGCTAATATTTAAAAATAATAACAATTAAATATTTGTGCCGAATGTTACATAAACAAATAGACATGCAAATTTGTCTCATGGCAACTGCTTTTTGGAGAAGGTGTTAACAGCATGTAGATTATAGATATGTCAGATAATCAAGAAAATCAGCTAAAGTTATGAGACTGCATAGACTGTATAAAATAAGGATGCTTATATTATATCCTCATAACCCATAATTATGATTATATTCTCTTTTTTTACCAATGACTAATATTTTGAACTAGGGTGATTTTGGAAAAGCAAAGTTAAATTGCAATGTTTTCCTTGAAATAACAAAAAATAAAATAAAAATAAATAAATAAATAAATAAATAAATAAATAAATAAATAAATAAATAAATAAATAAATATTTATTCATTCATTTTCTTTTCGGCTTAGTCCCTTTATTAATCTGGGGTCACCACAGCGGAATGAACCGCCAACTCATCCAGCATGTTTTACGCAGCAGATGCCCTTCCAGCTGCAACCCATCACTAGGAAACACCCATACACACTTATTCATACACATACACTACGGACAATTTAGCTTACCCAATTCACCTATAGCACATGTCTTTGGACTTGTGGGGTAAACCGGAGCACCCGAAGGAAACCCACATGAACACGGGGAGAACATGCAAACTCCACACAGAAACGCCAACTGACTCAGCCAAGGCTCGAACCGGCGACCTTCTTGCTGTGAGGCGATTGGGCTACCCACTGCGCCACCGTGCTGTCTTATAAATAAGTAAACAAACAAATAAATAAATAAAGGCTTTTCTTACAAGCTACATTTTTCTGACCCCTTACAAAGTCACATTTCCATATCATGCAAAGTACATAAGTTGCTTTGTTAAAGAATTTACAATTGTTTTTTGGAACACACTTATGCAGAAAAGAAAACACCTGAAATGCTTAGGCTACCTGTAATCACATGTATAACTATAACCACTCCCCTGCACCCCACCGACCACAATACCCAAAGATGAAACCAGAGCTAACTTGATGTCCTCAAAAGGCTGATAATTCACCACAGGTGTTCTACAAGTAGCTTGTTGTTTAACATAAATAGATCTTTGTTTATCTTTAATTGAAATAAGATGTCTTTTTGAGGGATTTTTTGATGTTCTAATGTTGAGGATGTTGTGCAATAGAGTGAACATTAAATCACATTTCACAATATTTCCAGCATTATTGCTGCAACTTGCAGAACTTTTCCAAGTTTTCTGCAAGTGAACAGATTCTTTTACATTCGTGTTAATGTAAATTACTCATGTATAGCTTAAACACAAATATTTGCCATGTAAAATCAATCAGGAAGTATAGGCTTCCTCTTTTATGTTAAGGTCCGATTTACGCTAATATTAATCACAGCTTTCACTGATGTACAGTAGCTCTGATGAGCTTGGCTGTTTACAGAAGAACATCCTGAAAGCCTCTCCTTTCCGATCCTTTGAGTCTGTCTGATAATTCTGTCTGTGACGGAAATGTCCTTTTTCCATCTCTTCCTCCGCCGTCCTTCCATCTCTGCAGGAGTAACAGCTTCAATTGTCCTCAGAATTGTTTGTCTTCCTGGACTGTTTTTTGTCCTCGGGTCAGGAAGTTATTTAAAAGAGAAATATATTGACATTGTTCATGATGCATTTCACCTATATTTCACATGGTGAAACAAAAAGAAAACATCTGCTTAATAAACTCTTTTGAGCTTATGAAATGTTTGAGTGTGGGGTTTACTGGATTTATTAAGTATGGGTTTCAGGAAAATTTTAATATTAGTTTTATTCTATAAGAGTCTGAGAAAATATATACCATATTCAAAATAAAGAGTACTGTCATTCATTCATTCATTTTCTTTTCGGCTTAGTTCCTTTATTAATCTGGGGTTGCCACAGCGGAATGATCCACTAACTTATCCAGCATATGTTTTACGCAGTCGGATGCCCTTCTAGCTGCAACCCATCACTGGGAAACATCCACACACACTCATTCACACACATACACTATGGACAACTTAGTTTACCCAATTAACCTATAGCACATGTTTTTGGACTATGGGGGAAACCAGAGCACCCGGAGGAAACCCACGACAAAACGAGGAGAACATGCAAACTCCACACAGAAATGCCAACTGACCCAGCTAAAGCTCGAACCAGTGACCTTCTTGCTGTAAGGCGATCTTGCTACCCACTGCGCCACCATGATGCCCAAGAGTACTGTCTTTCAGATATTTTTTGTTTTTCATAAAAAGACAATTATGTCGCCTCACAGCGAGCAAGGTCACTGGTTTGAGTCCCGGCTGGGTCAGTTGGCATTTCTGCGTAAAGTTTGCATGTTCTCCCCGTGTTGGCGTGGGTTTCCTTCAGGTGCTTCGGTTTCAACCCACAGTCCAAAGACATGCTCTATAGTTGCACTGAATAAACTAAATTGGTCATAGTGTATGTGTGTGAATGAGTGTGTATGGGTGTTTCGCATTACTGGGTTGCAGCTGGAAGAGCATCTGCTGTGTAAAACATATGCTGGATAAGTTGGCGGTTCATTCCGCTGTGGTGACCCCTGATAAATAAAGAGACTAAGCCGAAGTAAAATGAATGAATGAAAAGACAATTCGTATGGATAAACAAATCTTTTAACAAATATTAATTATTTTGACTCTTCTAAAAACACTGAAATCTAAAAGCAAACATATACCTGTCAAAAAAAACATGCCACATATTTGTACTTTTATGCAAAAGAACAACATTTTAATTGTAAAATTTAAAACAATAAAATCTCAAAATGTCTTCTGGGATTAGTGTTGGCTTCTCCTGCTTCATTCCTGATGTCTCTGACGTGAGAAGCACTGCCTCAGCTGCATACCTCCAATTCCTCATTTTAGAGGACAGCACCAGTTCTGCAGGGGTCCCAGAGCCAACAGCAGAAACAGATGGTCAATGTAAGAATGGATTTTCATAGCTACATTACACACCGTTTTTGCTACAAAATACCATAACAAACAAACAGACCAAATAGAAATACACATATTCACTTACAGAAATCTCACTCATTTGTCTTCAGCTGAACTCTGTAAAAGAATTTTGTTTGTTCAGTCTCACATTCCTGTGGTATTAACACAACAAACCAGAATCTTTAGATGAGAAAGGGGTCAAGCACAGTTATTTCTGCTCTTTGGCATATACAGTGGAGCATAACGTTTTCATTTCCTTATGTGGTTTTTGATGATATTTATGCAATGCTTAAAGTCAAATGTATTTGATGCCAATGCATCTCATTAGATTCAGTGCCATAATAGTGACTTTGCCTTTAAAGCATTAACTGATAAAGCTTCAGGGATGTAGCAAACAATCTTTTCTTGTAGTCAGATCTGCAGATCTAGGTTGTAGAACTAAGCAGACTCTCTGTTTGGTTAGTACTGTGGTGCTGTGGTTTGGATCATGTTCCTCATGGTGGGTTTACCTGTCATGTTATGCCACAGTGATAAATGATGCCTACAGGGAGTCTGGAGTCACCTGTTTGTTTATTACGCTATAGCATAGAACAGGCCAAACGAAACAGTCAGTGTTTTTGTAGGAAATGACCAACTAATGTGAAAAAAGTATGATGGATGTGTTAGCAAACAACAGATTGATCTGTTTATGAATAATATATACATATAACATCAATGGACAACTTTAAGTTATATGGAAAAATAAAAAAATGTTCTCTACATTAAGAAAAAATAATTATTTGATGATTGAACTTTTACTCAAAGTTTTGTTTTAGCCCAAAATGTTTTTTCTATGGCATCAGGGGAATCAGCCCTTATTTTTAAAACCTGAGTAACAATAACAATATCAATGTTTAACATCACTAAAAACAAAACCGAGCATTATTGATACTAACTAATACTAAATGTTCCGCTGCTTGATTCAGCGTTCACATTAATTTAATATTGATTAGGTTAGTGATAGTGCAAACAGTGCTAGCATACTAATAAGATTAATTTTAACATGACTCATTCATAAATAACTCAGATTGAAGCGTGTATGAGACCCATGCAAGATCATAGACATGAATTTGCCTGTAAAGAATATATTGCAATAGAGTAAGCACATACATTAAAGTGTCCATAGGAAGAAGTCAAAAAGTATTTATAAAAAGTATAAATAAAAAACAGATAATTTATGTTTGTATGTCATTGTATGTGTGAATAAAAATAAAGGTTGTTTGCCGTTATATAACAACCTAGATCTTCTTTTCACTTTGCTGAGTAACAGTCTTTGTCTGTCTCAGAGATCCAGTTTGGGATGTGTGGATGAATAGAAAGAATAGTGGGTGGGATAAACCTGCTTTCCTGGTTTACTAATCAAGCTACAGTTTCCATGTGTAACTTAATCCTATACCTATTTGATTCAGCATATTGTATGAGCTGAAGCTTGTGGTTAATGTGAAAAGGACCAGAGGATTGTTCGGCTGCCCTTACCAAAGCAGACCAGATGTTCCCATGGGAATTCATGCTGTATCTATAGGTGAAACATTGACATTTAAGGGATCTGAAAACAAGACAATGTGCCCATCTACACACACGTATCTACCTCTAGAGAGAAACTTGACTCCGACTTCCTCTTGACCGTGGGTTCAGTTCAGTTATTCATCACTTAATGAATGGTCGTTGTCCAAAAGTGTCTTGCTCAAGGTCACCATAATGATAAAGTAACTGTGAAACTCTACATTTCGTTCATTTTTTTCCTTCCAGGGTTTAAAGCTGAACCAACCCAGAAGTGTAGTAAGAAGAAATAGATGTCCATCATACTGCAGACAGAATAGACAGAGACTATATTTCGCAAAAACAATAGCACATTACTCACAATGACAGTCTGATATCCCTCTGTCTACTTAAGAAATACAGTTCAGTTACACAAATCAGCACATAATATCTGCTGAATTGGGGTTGAGATGTTTTCATATGTCATTTCAAGACAGTGAAATGTTTAACCATAACTCAAATGACAACATTAGATCTTAGCAATCACTCTCCTGACTAAGTATAAGTGACAAACTCTGCACTAAAGATAGAAATTTGTTTGATGCACAGTTCACGGAGCTAATGCTTTAAATCTAAAAAAAGCTCAAAATATCACAGGTTTTCAGGGGAAAACATCCTTTATGAAAATTACCCACGGTTTTACTATAAATAAAACAAAAAAACATACAGGAGTTAAACCATGGTAACTACAAATCAATCAAGACTTTGCTGCATCTTATTCTGAAATAAACAAGAGCTGTCAGTGGTAGTTTTACCTTTTCAAAAGGAGCACATTTATAACAAAATACAAAGTGGTGTCTGATATTATGAAAAAGCTGACCATTTTAGCTATCATGCCCTCTCACTCATTCACTTTTCTTCAGTTTAGTCCCTGATTTATCAGGGCTCACCACAGCAAAATGAACTGCCAATTACTCTGGCATATGTTTTATGTAGGGCAGCATTGTGACAGTGGTTAGCACTGTCACCTCACAGCAAGAAGGTCGATGGTTTGAATCCCGGCTAGGCCAATTGGTGTTTCTGTGTGGAGTTTGCATGTTGTTGGCATGGGTTTCCTCCACTTTTTCATTTTTGTAGGGAAAATCAAATAATGGTGGAAACTTGCAGCTGAAATTAAGAAGGCGCTGTTTCATTCTTCACTTTCCAAAAAAGTCCAATATGGATAAACATAATTGCAGAATGAATATGGCAATACAGTACAAGGATGCTCATTTCC
The DNA here is from genome assembly GCA_903798125.1 of Danio choprae. Lineage (NCBI taxonomy): Eukaryota > Metazoa > Chordata > Actinopteri > Cypriniformes > Danionidae > Danio > Danio choprae. The sequence continues at coordinate 2,593,175 of CAIGQW010054868.1, forward strand.
ACAGTCTTTGTTCCCTGGTGACAGGTCAGATGCTACGTTCATCCAGTCAAATAACACTGCAATGCAAATTGTCAGAAAATGAATATTGGAAAAAAGCACAAAAGCACGCAAATCACTTTAAATGGGTGCTCAGCCAAGCAACAAAAAGTGCAAAAATATATATTCAAAAAGGCGGCAACACCAAAGCTCCAAAAATGCCAATTTATTCAATTAAAAAGGCTGATACAAGGCGTGTAACGTCTCGAGCACACCGGCTCTTCATCAGACAGAGTATATGAATACTCACAATTAATTGTCATGAGTGAAGCAAGAAGCAAGATCTGTTTACCTGGGTTTAGAATGAAAAAATTATTTATTTATATATTATTTATTAATTATATATATTTAAATATTATTTATAAATGATTTAATATGCTTAATATTGGCATATTATTTCTAAAAACAAGACATTATGAAAATGGTTCTTGAAATTTTAGATATTTGGCCTAGAAACAAGCCAAAAAATCTAAAGCATTTTTTTGCAGTGTTCAAGTGAGGAACCCCTCTATAGTCTCTAGGGCATCTGTAAAAGTTTAGGATGCAACGATCCAAATTTGCATTCAGTTCTGACTCTTACAAAAGCATTTTTAGCAAAAAAAAAAAAAAAAAAGAAGAAAATGTCATATATATGTATCTTCTTCTTCTTCTTCTTTTTCTTCTTCTTCTTCTTCTTCTTCTTTATTTAAATTTTTGCTAAAATGCTTTTGTAAGAGTCAGAACTGAATGGAAACTTGGTAAGGATGAAAAGTCATAAATCATTACATTTCTTCCATATCTTGTCTCAAGAGTCATTGATTAATTTGTTTTTCAGCATCACAGTCTACACATAACAAAATATCAATTTGCGAGTCCACACATGTACAGTTACATCATTCTTATGATGTGGATATGTGGTAGTGAACTACATCTGAACTTCACTAGGAAACCATTTCAGAAGTACTGTAAATCAGTCTGGTCAGGTTCACTGCGGTCCCCCTGTGATCTCACTGCATCCTAAAATTTTACAGATGCCCTATAGAGACTATAGAGGTGTTCCTAACTTGAACTAGTTAACCCTAGGTCATTCTAAACCCAGGTAAACAGATCTTGCTACTAGCTTCACTCATGACAATTAATTGTGAGTATTCATATGCTCTGTCTGATGAAGAGCCGGTGTGCTCGAGATGTTACATGCCTTGTATCAGCCTTTTTAATTGAATAAATTGGCATTTTTGGAGCTTTGGTGTTGCGTGTTGTTTAGTGTCAGGTTTTGTGTGTGATTAATATTTTAAAACTCATTCGAAGTTCCTGAGGTACCCTTTTTGGGGTACCATGGGGTACAAATGAGGTAAAAAATTTTAAGTATAGGTCTGAAATGTATTTTATTTCTGTGAGAAACCTGAGAACTGACCATAACTAAATATTTAGTTATGAACCAACATAAATATTTATCATAATTTTATTAGTCATATTGTTTGTTTTTTCCATGAAGAAAAATCATAACTGAGAAACCTAGGGCTGCTACAAAAAATGACATAATGGGGGAATAAGCCTTCTCTGGTCCCGACAAAAAAAAGAAACACATGACGTATGTGAATGGATGATTGTGTTTGTTTATGTTGGACAGATGCGTTTAGCCTGTGTGATGTAATATGTAGGCATGTGCGTAGAGGTATATGTGTCCACTGTAGAATTCTTGGTGACACTTTAGTTTATGTAGCAATTTTCTTTATTAATAGGGGCTTATTACCTGCCTATTATAAAGATACTGACTGTATATTTGTACTTCTAAACCAACTACTACCTTAATATATATTACTAAGCAGTGAATTGGAAGTGAAATTTAAGCAAAATCATAGTTAATGCGGTGCCCTACGGTGGATTTGCTCTTCAGTGTTTGAACTTTCAGCACTGAAATTTAAACCACACTGAACTGAACTGAACTAAACTGAACTTCAACTTTGAAATTGGACTTTACTAGAACTATGTTAAGCTGCTTTGACACAATCTACATTGTAAAAAGTGCAATATAAATAAACTTGAATTAAATTGAATTGAATTAATAGTGAAATTTGTACCTTAAAATAAAGGGTTTCCAAAAATGTTTTTATGAAGGCTGTTTGCAGAATAAATATTTATCTTCTTGATCATATATATATAAATTTTTATAGGATCATTCTAATCAAAGAACCCTAACAACTGCAGTATTTTTTAATGTGTAAAATCTACAAAGAGTATCAGCTCAATCTCAGACAAAAACATATAAAACCAACATACAGGAATTCCGGCTGTTCACATTACACGCCATCCTGAGCTGCTTATTCATCTTGCGTGAACCAGTGACTCTCTGGCTTGTTTCTCAAATCCCTTTTGCAGAACCAGCCAAACCACAAGAGGGGACTAAAATGAAAGACAACATTTGTTTTCTGAAGACTCATTTCACCCAAGCCAAGTTTAATGTAGGTCTAAAATAAAATAGAAGACAAATGATTCATGACGAGCGGCCAAGACCTGCATAATATACTAGAATCTGTGCATTTACTAGAAACCTTTTGTAAGAATCATGCATTCAGCATAATACTTGCTCACTTGCTGTCCTTCAATTTCCCTTCTTTATCATGGGGTCCCCACAGTGAAATGAACTATCAATTACCCTTGCAACCCTGCTTGTAAACACATTCTCCTATTCACACACCCACTACAGCTAATTTTACTATATCCAATTCACCTACAGTATACTGCACATAGAATCACTGCAACATATTAATTCAAGTAATTTTAAAACACTTCAGTATTTACTTTAAATTACTACAATATCCAATTTTATTTTCATGCAGGTCCACACAAGCCTCATAGCCTGTCCTTGAACCAGCAACCTTCTTGCTGTGAGACAAAACGTGCAAATGTGATTTGTCATAAGCTTACTGGAAATAAGTATTTTTCATATGTAAAAAATATTTTCTTCATGGTCTCTGGAGGAAATTTTTGTCTTTGTCTATACTGTCTGCACTGTAATGCATTTAAATCATTAGTCTCAGAGCTGTTCAAATTTGACTGTTCACTATGTTTGCTGTTGGACGATCCTTAAACTGAGGCCTTCTATAACAGAAACAAAAGTGCTTTGAGTCATAACCGGTTTCAAACTGGTGGTCTTTTTTATTTCCCTGTGTGAGGTGAACAAACCTCAAAGCCTACATTCAGGGGCATTTTTTTACACCATATTTATGAAGCTGTTTAATGCTTTTAAAGCTTTGACTATGTTGTCCAAGTGTCAGGAGGTTTAGTTGTGTTGTGGTGTTATTTACCAGACATGAACACTTTGAGGATGACAAAAGAGATTAATAGCTGCCGAGAAAAAGATGCAGCGGATATTTAGCAATGTGAGAAGGGAATTAACAGATTAGACAGAAATCAAAACCAAATGAGTCCAAGAGGGGTCAAACTGAGTTAATCAACCAAGCTGCTAATTATGGGAAAAGCTGTAGAGTAATCATTTTCTATAATGCCATGTTTGATGAAGGGTGGAACATACTGATGGGGTTAGTTTGATTTTGTGACTTTGACAGTCAACTGTATGTTAGACAGTAACATTGCTTAAACAGAAATAGATTTTTAGTCTTTTCATGCCATGGGTTTGTAAAGCAAAAACAGCCATCAGAAGATGTTGAATAGAAACAGTTTTTGAACAGCCACTGATGTGACCTTAAGCAGTTTTGCTCAGGCCTTGCAGGTGTCTAAATACTAGAAAGTGCTGAAAATATGACGGACCTGACACTGGTTGTAATAAATCAGATAAATCACATAAATCAGGCTCTAATATGTCCTTGTGACTTTGCATTGGCTTGATATGGAAAAGCTACTTTTTCCATGAATAAACATAGACTGTAGTTGTAATTCCTTCATAAACAAAAGAAGGTCACTGAATCCTTGATTTGTTCAAAAACACCGATTCTTGCTGGCACAACACACTAGCATGCTGATGCGTGATATTGCTTAGTTATTTGACAAATGGCCAGCAGAAGAATCAACACAATCTCAGTTCAAAACGTTTTATGGAAAGTTTATCTAGAGAATTGTTTTCATTTTTATAAGCATTCAAGCTTCTTCGAGTGTGTAGATCAATGCGAGACACTCAAGACAGTAAGTTCCATAGTCAGTTATGCATTTACATTGACATCCCTTTTATTTTGATCATTAAATGCACTTGAAAGCATGTAGTTAAATCTGCTTGACTGCAAGATAATATGCCGTAGTTATGATCATCTTGAGTGTTTTCAATTAAATCAAAAACTTCTACCACTGTAGTTGTACTATCAAAGCATGTAGCCGTTACCTTTAAATCTTTATGATGCCCCTGGGGTCGAAATAAAAAGGGGCCACCAGTGTTGAACAGATGGTGAACCACTAATACAGTGCTGATTTTTATTAAACATGAAAAGGCATGACTTGATTCAATCCATATTAAGGCCAGGAGCTCACGCATGAGGTAATCCTAACTATGCATTTTCTATAAGAAACCCAACTGAAGCTATACATATACAATGTGTGTGTATGTGTGTGTGTGTGTGTGTGTGTGTGTGTGTGTGTGTGTGTGTGTGTGTGTGTGTGTGTGTGTGTGTGTGTGTGTGTGTGTGTGTGTGTGTGTGTGTGTGTGTGTGTGTGTGTGTGTGTGTGTGTGTGTGTGTGTGTGTAATAAACAAACATTTGTGGAGTTATTACTTAAACTGCACTAAGACAAGTTTAATTTAATTTAATAGGCACTTTGAATGTATTTATTTTAAGCACATTTAGCAAGCACAAAGTATTCAGTGTTCCATCAGAACTCAAAAATATGATCCAAGTAAAGATAAATACAACACACGTTACATTTCAACTAACTATAATGCACACAAAAAAAGTGAGTGCCCTTCCAAGTAAGCACTAGGTTTTGCTACAAGATGACAACTTATCATAAAACATAAAATAGACATGAACAAATCCTACAATTCAGTACAAATACAGTTGCACATTAAAATAATTTCTAGTTGTTCAGACATTAAAATGAGCTGATTCAGTGAACATGAACATGAAGACATCAGCAACTGAACTAGAGCTACATTACTATGCTGTTACGATGCTTACAATGTCAGGAGTGTTGTTTCTTTATTGTTTGAAGACCTTTTATTTACTTAAATACTGTTGCATCATAAATCATATTATGATGATTGAAAACCATCAGACAATCATGGGAAGTCATTGCTGGAAACAATTTAAGGAGATTTCCTCTCCTGGATGATAAAGACCTACGCTGTAACACACTATGCACAAAACCGGGTTCATTTGGAATGAATTATTTGTTTGAATATTCATGGTTTGGGTTTTATATCAAAATTCCATCAGTCTTTGGCACATTTCATACAAAGTAAACAGTGATATGTAATGAAGCAACTTACAAGGCTATTTTTACAGAAAACATGTTGATCAGAGCCTGTGTCATGTCAGAGTAGTTAGGATTTTACAATAAAATCCCATCATTCGTTGTCTTATTTCAGATGAAATACACTTTGAGGTCACTGACAAATTTTGATGCTGTTTTGATTTAAAAAAAAAAACACTGTTCAAATACAATTGAGCTGGTATCAGAGCCAGCAGTAAAACATGTCAGATATATCAATATTGCAATCCTGTCAATCTCTGACACAAATGAATTATGTTAATTATTAAATAGTTATTGTTTCAAATGAATAATGTCACATCTAAACAGTCACTGTTGAGTATTTGAATGGAAAAAGTAATCAAACTTATTTTTGGCTTTTCATATTTCAGGAAAACAAGTCAGAGTGGTTCTGATTTAACAATAAAATGTCACCAGTCTTTGGCTTGTTTAAAATGAGTTATTCTGTGTCTTTGGAGTCACCGTTAAGCATTTCACTATTTTGACAGAAAACATGTTGAAATCCAGTTTTCAGGAAAACATGTTGGAGGACTTCGTGTTTTGAAGCAGTGCAGAACTTTAGTTGAGGGTGACAGTCTGGAGGGTTCTAAGTCACAGTCGGAGTGGTGTTCTCCACCATTGCATACTCTGTCTCATTACCCTGAGAGCCCTCTATGAGTCGAGCAAGCCCCGTACGGGTGGAGTATTTGAAGATGAAGGCTTTCATGAGATCATAGCGATAGTGACGGTGGGTGAAGCTGTAGACCACAGGATTTACACAGCAGTGCAGCAGCGACAGACATTGAGTAAGGTGGAGTGCCACAAACAGGCCGTTCTCTGAACTACAGCCCAGTGGAACCACACCTAACATGGCTAGAGCATCGGCTAACAGCACTGCATGATATGGTGCCCAACAAGCTATGAAAACCACTATGTACATTAAGATGACCTTCCTGCTCACGCTTCGATCCTGGTTTCCATTTGAAGGTGAAGGAGTGGAAGTGGAAGCCAAATTGTTTGCCAACAGTGCGTATGAAACAGCTATAATAGGGAATGGTATGACAAAACCAAGAACTACAAAACTCAGTTGTATGCCCACCATCCACTGCAAAGGGTTGTCCTGTGGGTATACAGGAAGACACAAGGTCACGTGACTGTGTTGTGACTTTACAGACTGCAGGAAGTATGTGTCGGGTACTGAGGCGAACAAAGCAAGCAGCCATGTTATCGCACACACTAAACGACGAACTTGTCTTCCTCGTCTGTGAGAAATCTCCCTAAATCGCACCACCGAGAGATACCGGTCCACACTCATGCAGGTAAGGAAGAAGATGCTGGCGAAAAGGTTGACGCTGAATAGAAGATGTGTGAGATTACAAGCCGCCTGGCCAAACGCCCAGTGTCCTCCCTGTGCCAGCGAGCTTACCCACACAGGAAGAGTAGCCACCACACACAGGTCAGCAACCGCTAGGTTTAATATATACAGGTGCGTCTCATGGTAATGACGCTGCGAGCGCAGGTTGACCCACACTACTAGCGCATTGGCAGCCAGGCCAACGACAAAAATGAAGGCATAGAGGGTGCACATGGCATTGAGGAGAGCAGAACGGTTAAAGGAAGCTGGGCACATTTGCGCTTCAATCCGTGTGCTGTTGTTATTGGAGTCCGTGAAGTTTAATTCTTCCCACATGGCGAAGAATTCAGTCAGTTCACTGGCACTTAAACCCAACTTCTCATTTGGTGATGAAGACTGTAACTGCAAAATGGCAAGGAAACAAAAGTTAAACACCCTTCAAAAGGTTGTCCAGATTTCTCTGCTGACTGTCTTAGATCTATTTTATTAGATAATTGTGCTTAAACATTTAATAACATGAATTGACATTTGTTTGTCTTTTTTGTTGTGCTTCTTGTGATTGTGTTGTAAACTTTATTTAATAATTTATAAACTCAATAATAAATGTAATTTTCATTCATTCATTCTTTTTCTTTTCGGCTTAGTCTCTTTATTAATCAGGGGTCATCACAGTGGAATGAACCGCCAACTTATCCAGCAAATGTTCTGCGCAGCAGATGCCCTTCCAGCCGCAACCCACTACTGGGAAACACCCATACACACTCATTCACACACATACACTACCGCCAATTTAGCTTGCCCAATTCACCTGTACCGCATGTCTTTGGAGCACCCGGAGGAAACTCACGCGAACACGGGGAGAACATGCAAACTCCACACAGAAATCCCAACTGACCCAGCCGAGGCTCGAACCAGCGACCTTCTTGCTGTGTAAATTAAATTTTATATTCGAAAATAAAAAGAACTTTTAATTGCAATACTATTTTTTAAAAATACTGTTTTTACATTG
>CAIGQW010054868.1:2601068-2638113 GCA_903798125.1 Danio choprae
ATGCGGTACAGGTGAATTGGGTAGGCTAAATTGTCCATAGTGTATGAGTGTGAATGGGTGTGTATGGATGTTTCCTAGAGATGGGTTGCAGCTGGAAGGGCATCCGCTGCGTAAAACATATGCTGGATAAGTTGGCGGTTCATTCCGCTGTGGCGACCCCAGATTAATAAAGGGACTAAGCCGAAATGAAAATGAATGAATGAATGAATGAAAGGAGCACTTAATTTGTTTGACATAGGACCATCCAATCATACAAGACAAACCTGTTCATGGCACTAGAGCACTGCATATTTGTGAAACTGTCACAGCATCCTATTATAATTTCATGGATCATACTGATTAGAAAGTTGATTCTACTTCAAAAGCACAAAGCTGTTTGGCTTCAAGCTAGTCACACTGAATTGCCCCGTAAGTTGGTCCTGCTTTACAAAAATCAAAGTGAATCACTTCTATGACTTCACAGTGATTTCTCCGAGCAAAGTAATTTCAGTTTAGGGGTTTTGTCACGCCATCTTAGACATCTAAGTGGTCCTTTCAAAAAGAAATGTTGCTATGTGGTTGGTGAGGTCACAGACCCTTGACCCTTGATTTCTCTCTGGTCACTAAATCCTTTTTTTAGTGGAGCCTTTCAATCTCCAGCAGAGCTGCAACAATGCATACAAATGTCTGAATAATGCTGCTCTGAATTAGGGTAATGAAATATAAAACAAGTCGTGCTGCAAGAGTGTGGTTCCTCTGGAAAAGAACATTTCCTGTTACTCCACCTGTATTCTGTTTGAAGTTCATTACAAAGTTAAATCTAATTGTTTCCATTTAGTAAGTACACAATAGTGCTGGTTGCTAAACGCTTTAAGGGGTTTTTGTTTGGGAATTGTTTATGTGCTTTAGCCCTAAAAGGAAACTGTTTAGGAAGTTTATAGCACAAAATGTAATTGATGATTCATTTAGGGATTAAAACACATGAAGGTACACACACAGTACAAACACACAGTCTTCCTATTAGTTGTTCACGTGTAAACACTTCAGACTTTCTATAACAGACAGTCCACTGTCACATGTAAATGCTGATATACATAAATGTGCCTTGCTCTCTAGCAGTAAACAGTAAGGACACTGCAATGTTAAAGGTCAAATGTTTTATGACAACAGACACCTCGAGGGCCTTGAACCTGTGACAGGGCTCTAGCTGAAAGGATGTTGGATATTTAGTCTTGCTAATATTTAATGATCATTTTAAATAATAACAGATCTATTAAAAGATCCCTGTACTAAAATAAAAAAGTTATATTGAGTTCTTCTGTATGGTTCTGTGGTTTATATTATTATATAACTGTGCAAGTTCTCTATGCCATAAACAAGTGTTTTTTTTTTGTTTGTTTTTTTATTAAAATGAAATGCATTTCATGCTCCTGCACCTCAAGCTAACTTCTGTTTCTAATGAATGAGGATATTGGTTTCAACAAATGTAAATATTGTAATAAAATGATACCCCAAGTAAAGCTCGATGCATGAACTCATAGGACAAACTGGGATAACTGGCAGCAAATACAAAGCAGAATGTATATATAAAGCCAAACCATGGACATAATGAACTGAAAATGTGTAACATATGTGAGTTGTTCCTCAAAGGCACAGATCTACAAAAAAAACTAATTGTAGAACAATGTGATGATACTGTATAAAGTGTATTAAGTTTTATGCTGGTTAAGTTTTTCTGAATTAACCAACAAGGATGTGCTCTAAAGTAAATCTGACTATACATTAGCCCAGTTTTTTATAGACCATATAGACCATATCTCTAACGTGATAAATAGTCCAGTGTGTGTCTGGATTTCTTAGTAAAATAAAAACGGTTTGTGCGCCCATAATTTAGCCAGCCATAAGCTTCTTATAGTCAACAGTAATAAAGATATTGTGATGCATAAATCTGTTACAAAACCATTTGTATTTTCAGTGCCAATGTATTTTCCGCACTTGTGTGTAGTCAAGATTAATCCTAAACGGAACGCAAGAATTTCATGGTTTTGTCCTCAGCGTCAGGGAAACAATTCTCTATTAAAACATAGTTATTCAATACGCTTATAATTTACGAACCCGCTCACTCTAAGAACAGAGACATCGCAGCATAAAGTTGTTACAATTCTTCCACAGTTAAAAACCACTTCTGATATCATAGTGCAGGTGTCTGAAGTACGGCGGTGTAACTGATATAGCCTTCTAAAATACGACTCTTTTGCTTGTTATATGAAGTATGAAAAGGCTCACCTCTGTCATTTTGCCTTTAATGCTTGTTGAGTGCGCAATGTTAATCCAGGGGTTCGTTCTCATGCGCGGATGAGATGAAGTGGTCCTGCAGGTTGTTTAAATAGAGTGAATGAAAGCGGTGACGCCCATCTGCGTCTGAACACAACGGGTCTGAACCATGATTTGGAGAAAAAAAAAGGTCTGAACTCCAAGCACGCTAGGGATAAAATACAATACAATACATTACAATACAATACAATATTTATTAATTCATTCTTTCGTCATTTTAAATTTAATGTGAATGCATTTGCTTTGTTTTTTGTTTTGTTTTTTAATGAAATTTGAATTACTTATTTTAATTTTTCATATTGTAGCTAACTTATTTGATTCTTATTTATAAAAATATAGAAATAGAAATAATCGTTTTTCTAATTTGTTTAATTAATTAAATATATTCATGATCATCATTTTTTTGAGGATAGTTAAGCATGAGTATGTTGAGCACATCCTGACACCTCAGAACCCTAGTTTCTCATGTCTAATTACACATAATGAAACATAACCACCCAAAACGACAATCTGAAACCTTGAGAAAAAAAATTCAGAACAGTTGTAGCAGGAAGAGTTTGCATTGCAAAACCTCAGACAAGATCAACTTCATTTTGACTTAATATGAAGGAAATACAGCACCATATGTCTATTGTTATTTAAACTGGATGAGAATACATGGGATATGAAATGGTATTTTTCTCTAATAGAGAATATGATCCGTTTGTTTTAGACTGACCTCATCAATGACATGAATCACTAAAGAAGTGATTGTTTCTATTGTGATAACCTTCATGAAAGGGCAGCCTCAGCATGTACGGATATCCATTGTCCCCCACTATCAAAAGTATCGGAGCAGATTTCAAAAAGTCACTGATAAGCATCCTGATTCTCCTTAACACTTGTGCCAGCTTCTTTATCTGAGCTTTCTTCTACACAGGAGGGGAGAGACATTTTGGCTCCTTTTGGCGAAGGCTTTGAAAAGGCAATTGAATGAGGGGAATTAAGAAGGAAAGAAAGCATGGGTCCAAAGCTGCTGGAACAGAGGAAAAATCTCTCCTTCAGCATTTGAAACACATACACTTCTTACCCTCCAGTGTTAAGCAACTATCACTGTAAAATAAGTTACTCTGTGTTTGAGTAAAGAGACCATAATATCCTCAGTTCAGTGGACTAAAGCTTCTGGTTTTAATATTGATCCCATGGATGTCTCAATATACACACAAGGCTAGTGGTGACAGCTGAAGTTTGAACTGCTCTGGATAAACCTGTCCAGTGTGTCACATACAGGTCATGCCCTCTTCTGCTTCAGGGTCAAGGCCAGGGACTGGAGATCACATAATTTCTCTGAACAATTCATTCAAGTTTACTGAAATGCACATGTGACATGAGTTTACTCATAAACCTGCATGTGCATTTCTCAAAAACGTTGTTAGCCAGCTTTGGTAGAAATTTCTATCATTACCAACAAAGTACAACAATGAATCTACATGTTTTGTTAGGAAATTGAACAGCTGTTTTAGAAGAGTTGGCTTTATAAAGCAAAATAATGGAGAGCAAAAACCGTCCTAATTGAAGTTCTAACAAATGTGGTTTCTGAAGTTGAAATGTGCGCGTGTTCAGAATTGGCAGGCTTGGTTTGATTCAAATTGTGATTGCTGTGTTAGTAAAGTTCAACTGAAAAGACGAACACTGTCATCCTAACCTGGGTGAACAGCAAACAAGTGGAGAAAGATTGTGTTCTCAACAAACTCAAAAACAAACACACTCTGGTGCGGAAAGATGCAATTATTAATCAACACAAGCAAGCAATATTTAAATCAACTGAAAACAGGACATGATGTCACAATATATGACCATAAAAAGGACAGAATGTTCAAGCAAACATGGTTTTTGGTCATCATAGTCACATTGTTGCCCTTAGAGGTATCAGAATGTCATCTTTTTAAAGTAGATTTGGGTTTGTTTGTGTGATGGAGGAATTCCTGATGCCCTCTCTTCTTTCCACAGATTGATGTCTTTTTGGACATCTCTCCCTGCAAATACTAAAACAGCTGTTTGCGTACAGCATGCAATATTTTTGGGAATGTACAAAGCATTTGAACATGGGGTATGGGATGGCAAGATGCTGGTTGCTAAACATCTAGCCATCATATTGTAACACTGTATCACACTGTACACATTTGACAGAATAATGCAGGGTTAATGGCACAAAAATAATGCTAGCAAGGTTTCTAAACCCCATGCAGGTAAAAGGGGGCAGTAACCCTGCTTCTCAATGACAACTGTGAAACATTCCTTCACCCATGCAGGGCTGAAAGTGGTGTTTATGATGATGATTAAATGGGTTAAATGCAGTGTGAAAAGCCCTCTTCATTTCTTCTTTATTGTTTCAGTATTTCACATCTATTATGTATTTCCGAGAAAGGTGTGTGTAATACAATGGTTTAAGTACATTATAATTAGTTCTGTAAGCTAGTAGGGAATGTGGGAAAGTGGATTATGTTTTTATGAGGTGCACATTAATTACTCTGGTAAAGACTTTTAAGCTTGGTGGTATTAATTTAGCTCTAATATGCCTCATATTTAGACCCCAAAAAAGCTAAATAAATAACAGAATGGAATTCATGAATAATTAACTTTCACAATAACAATGAAATGTTTCACGGTGAAAATACAAAAAACATTTCTACTAAATTACAACTATAATGTCACTGCAGAAAGTAATGGGTTATCTTCAATGGACTATTGAATATCAGTATTTAAATTCCACAGTTATCTTAATTTGTTTTGCACACCATGTCAATGTATTGTTGACATCTGAACTGGTGACATTTGCAGTTTTCACACATTAAACCAGTAATTAACTTGCATTATTCCATTACCTGTATTACTGCATTTAAGCAAACAGGAAACATTTACATGATTATGATCATTTGATTGATCAGTGTCTGTTTGGACAGTTGCAATTCAATTCCAGACCTTCAACAGTTCACTCTCACTAATTGGTTGAAAAACAGTTCAGCTGGTGCAATTGGACAGTCATATAATCTTGCCAATAGCAGCTCCCATGGCAGCAATTTGTTTAAAAAGATTTTTCTGGTATCTGGTTACACAGTCACTGCTTCTGTCACAAACACTGAACGTACTCATTAGATTGATGAACAGCACAAGAAAAAGTCTATATTTGGAAGAGGAGGAAACACCATGTAGATTATATCTGAATTGCGTTGCATGAACAAAAATAGGTAACAACAACATTTAATTGTAAATTCTACATAATACTGCAAGTGCAATAGTGCATCAATGTTGTGGCGTAAAGATGAAATAAAATAAAAACTACCATCAAATCTGCATTAATCAAAATGAACAAGACACTAATGTTACAAAAGTCTAATATCTACTCTTTTGATAATAAAAGAGAATAATCCAGAATAGACATCTATTTTGTCTAAAGAAATACTTTCAAATAGTTCAAATAAGAGGGCGACGCGGTGGCGCAGTGGATAGCACAATCGCCTCACAGCAAGAAGGTCACTGGTTCGAGCCTCGGCTGGGTCAGTTGGCATTTCTGTGTGGAGTTTGCATGTTCTCCCCGTGTTTGCGTGGGTTTCCTCCGGGTGCTCCGGTTTCCCCCACAAGTCCAAAGACATGCACTATATCCACTTGCGGCTGGAAGGGCATCCGCTGATAATACATATGCTGGATAAGTTGGCGGTTCATTCCGCTGTGGCGACCCCAGATAAAGGGACTAAGCCAAAAAGAAAATGAATGAATGAATGAGTTCAAATAAGATACTTCCTGAACAATCAATGTTTTTAACTGTACAATCAGTGCAAACTCAGCACATCAAAAAATTTGGTAATTGCTTTTAATAAGGTGTGAATTGTTCTGGATTGTGACCTTGCAAACTTATGGTGAATGTAATGTCGGCTTCTGCCAGTTTAAAATTTTCTTGTTGCAATTAAGCTTTTATTATGGTATATGGTATTATCATGATGTTGACATAAAAAGGCTACTTTTACAGGTATAAAAAAAAAAACTTACTGATTTATTGTATATAACATACTGCAAGTGGATAGGCAACACTTTACAATAAAGTCTCATTTAACATTAGTTAATGCATTAAAATCCACAGTGAGAAATAGCCATTTGATAGTTATATGTTAAAGTTATTTAAAAAAAAACTAACTGAATTTTATTAGCTATTAAAAAAAATGATTACGACTTTTGATTTGAATGTGTTATTAGACATTAACTAAGAAATTAACATCACCTAAAATTAATAAATGATGTGTGGGATTGTTCTTCATAACTTTAGTGTACAAAAAGCTATTTAAGCTTTTTTAAATTGAGTGATGTATGTTCACAAATGGAGTTTATTAACTTAATCACTTCATTCAGTACAGGAATGATATCCTGTTATCAGCGTACTACAGCAGCTGAGTTGCTGTTCCATAAATTAGCTAAGATCACGCAGAAGGACCGTACATCAAAAAACATCTTTCGCCTCCAGATAGAAGCCCAGCTGAGAAATATGCACATGTGCTAAGTGCCATCCTGTGAGGAAAATAGACTGCAGGCCACACTATTGTGTTCCAGGTGGTTTCAGTTTTAAGCCTCCCTAGTGTGCCATGCAGGCCTGAAAGCAGTGTGGGGGTTCGAACAACTCTCCAGCTGACATCAGGAGCTCATGTCCTGCCTGTGTTAACTAAATATTGGTGTAAAACTGACTCATTCTGGTCTGTTCAGACTCTGCAATGTAATTACATATTTCATTGCACCCCTAATGTTAAAGATGTTTATCAGATCAGATGAGGGAGACACTTTCTTGTCTCTTTTGTCCACTTTTCAGAAGATTTAAAGAGCAGCAGATTTTGTTTTTGCTCTAATAGTGAGATCAACACCTATGTTGAGTTTGTGTTAGACCTGTTAACTGTTTTTATTGCTTTAAACCAAAATCAACTCCTTCAGGTGCAAAAGTTTAAGTGTGGTTAGTGCACTTTAGCAGCACATCATGTAATGTTTAAGAATGAAGGCAGAGAGTAGGTGGTCTTTTGTGAGTGTTGAATACGTTTAACCGTTTGAGCCTTTATATTGCAAAAGCAATCATGTTGAATGCAATTTCTACTTCCTCTGGAAGTGGTTGAAGGTGGACAAACCCTGTTTACACCTGTATAGCATTGTCAACCAGTGTTCAAACTATAAAAATCAATCTTATTAGATGTAAACAAGGCCTATAATCACAAATTCGATGCAATGCTCTGTGGACATATCCATTTTGCTGACACAACAGAGGAGATTTCATCTTAATAGCTTGTGATCTTTGGAGACTGCAATGTAAATGAAAAAAGAACCACTTTGACTTTGCTCAGAAACAAATTTGACCATTTTTTTGTCTAAGTTCTTATCTTTTGTCAATTGAGTAATAAAAACAATAAAAATTTGTCATGCCTGTTTTTCTCCAAATTCTAACATCATCATGAGGATCTACTGAATATAGGACTGCGGGTTTAAATGACTTCCTCAAATAACCCGGAAGATAGAATATAAAATAATGTCCAGCTTTTCTCAGAAGGACAGTGTCTTTACTGAGGAAGCTCCTTTGATACACCGCAAGCACATGGTGGAGTACTGTGTGCTGGTTTGAAGTCTCTAATTGGCTCCTTGTTTTGGGTAATGGAAACATGATATAAGCGATTCCTTATGGGTTGCACACTGGAAAAACAAAACAGAACAGTTCCATCATATGCTTTATGTCTAAATCAAAGATGTAATTCATCCACTGTCATATACCAAATAATTTTGAAAATCAGTTTAATTCTATTAGTGGTTATGTGAAAAACTGAATGTTAAATACAAATAAATAAAAAAAAGAAAGAAACTCACAGAAATCTCTCAATTTGTAAAATAATCTTCATTTGCATTCTGAAGATGATCTGACATCTTATGGCTTTAATGAGCAAATCAGGACAGGTTTTTTTTTGAGAGAGAGAGAACTAACATTTTAAGTGTAAGGCTTAATTTTAGGTTAAATATGCAAATACTCCCTTATATGTCATGTCTAAGAATTGTACTAGATAAACTAGAAAATTCTCAACGGTCATATTTGATATAATTAGCAATGCACAGTTCTCTCAGAAAACACCCTGCACTTTCAAATGCTAGACCTGCTTGTGGTTTACATGAGTTGAATGTCTGTTACAGACTGGCACATCAGGAAAGGTGTGGTGGATGCAAATACTGCACTACACCCAGAAAAATGTGGCTATAAAGACTGTCACCTAAACCGCAAATGCTTCCCTTGCAGAGTCATACAACCATCTTGACTAAAGACCTATTACCTGTTTTTTTGACAATACAAATTTGTGGTTTTGTCATGCAACAAAATGACTGAATTTTTTTGAAGGTTGTGAAGTGTGCAAGTCTGTTTAAACTAAATTTAGTAAAAAGTGCAACTAAATTCTACTAAATTAGTGCAACTAAATTCTTATGTCGTTTAGCACTCCCAACAAACATGCTCGTGGGCCCATGATGGCTTTTTTTTGCAACTGTGAGTTATAAAACCAGCCCACATCAAATCCAAACAGGCCCAGTGTGGGCTAGCCCAGGTATGGCCCACAGCTGCGGGCTCTGTGTGAGTAGCCCACATTAGGGACTCTTTCCATTTTATTCCTCTTAACATTTTAGTGTGTGTATGTCTTTAAGAACAGTGTGAATAAAGACCAGTAATCAATCCAACAGGCGTAGTTTCTTGTTTTTCAGAATTCTTAAGTTTCATTGTGTTGTTTGTGAATACATCTTTCCTACTATAATTATTTTTGAGTACACTTACGAACCCCACACAAATCTGACTTATTCTAAATGTTGTTGCTTACTGTTGATGCTGAATCCCAGATAGCAGACCTTCATTGAATTAACACTGAAACAGTCAAAAGGTTAAACGTCAGTGTTTATGCACACTCAAATAATTGTGTTTCAATGATAGAAACAATTTCAAAACAAAAATACAGATGCATAGATAAAGTTAATAAGATAATTAAGTGATTAACTGAGTGCTATTGCGAATTAATGATAAACATCTGCTGTTAACAAGCAGAATTACTGTTTGGGCCTAGTGAGGGCATCCTGGGAGCTCGGTGAGGGCTGCCCATCTGGGGCTAGCAATAAGGGGTCTTTTTTTTTTGCCAATGAGCAAACTCTTAATGGCACTGCACTAGTCTTAAGTGGGCCATTAAGGACCAGTACAGGCTTGTTTGCAGGGCTTTTGTTGGATGTGGTTTTCTATTTAGTAATTTGACATGTGGTTAAAACAAACCACTTTTTGAACAGGGTAAGAAAATGATTTGCTTTATCCATATGTCAACAGAGCCATCAGCTTTAGTTATGCATTCCAACATGCGTTTCAGGCATGCATTGATTTATAAGCAACTCAAAACTGGATGCTAAACAGATGATTGGCCTACAGACGCTTATATACAAACCAACTTACAAAAGAAAACAAAACAATTGATCTTTTTGTGTGTCTGTCTGTGTGTCAGTACATTGGTTATATGGGGCACATACAAAAGGTGTGCTTACACATTTTAAAATTATTTAGTGCTTATTTTAGTGTTATTACAGTGTTATTTAATAATTAGCTTCTATTTTTAGATTTTCACTTTTCATTTTAGTGAGTTTGTGTGCTATTGTAGTTTTTAATGTATTTTAGTCTACAACATTTCCATATTTAATTTAATTTAGCGTGAATATTTCATTTCGGCTTTATTTCAATAAAAAGAAACAGTAGCCCAAACAATAACAACACTGGTCTTGTAATGGTGAACAAACTGACCTCTAAAGCTTAGTAAATTCAGTAAAACTGTGGTTTGAAATGGCAGCTGCAAGAAAAGAGTTTTTGTGTGATTTAAACAAATACAGGAGCTAAAAAGACCATCCTAATCTGCCAAACCCTGAGCCGTTGGATATGACCATATACCCGTAGACTGTAAAAAATATCAGAATCAGAATCAGAATCAGAATGGGTTTTGTTGCCAAGTGTGCTTACACACACAAGGAATTTGTTTTGGCTACAGAAGCTTCCAGTGTACATAAAGTGAACAGTGACAACACGAAATAAATATGAAAAACACAACAAACATTAAACAGAGATGCAATCAGTCAAAAAGCTCTGGAAGGTGAATTGTATGTACAGACAAGTTATAAGGTGCTGTGTACGACTGCGTAGAAAAAGTATTGCACTGTAAATTGTTATAAGGTGCTGTGTACGAGTGCGTATGAGAAAGTATTGCACATTTATTGCACAGTAGTAGAATATTTAACTGTTCATGAGGTAGATGGCCTATAAATACCATACATATACCACGTGAACCAGAAGAGGTCACTATTCAACCCTTACTGCGAAAAATGGGATCACATGATCTCATTAGACATTTTGTTCAGTTGCTGTTAAGTCATGTCCATCATATTCTGATGCATTTGTATGACCAAATAGTAAGAAAGGTTTTGTGATCATTTAGTTCCCATATTCTTCACACAAGAAGTGAAAGATGAGCACACATTTATTAAACAGTTTGAGATTGCAATGCTGTCCATTTCCACCTAGGATCTGTTTTTATTTTAATGGATACAACTAGATTTCAAAGCATTATCTGTGGACATCTGCTGAATCCTTGCGAGGACATGTCTCTGAGGAATATCCACAGGAAATGGGAAATCATTGCACAGCTGGGACAAATGCCATTATGGAAGAAAAAGAAACAAAGTTATGTGTCCTGATTAAATGTGCCATGCAGCTAGTATTGAAGCAAACACATCTGTAATACAATTGTTTGGATGAAAGGCCCTTAGGGGAGAACACTGAAGATGCAACAAAATGCACTCTTAAAGGTGGTGTTTCATTAATGGACCTTTAAGCCTGCGAGGTTGCAAACATTTGAGATCAGTGTTTCCTGTCTTTGTTTCTTTTTTCTAAGTGTTTTATGTGCTTTCTGAAGTATGAAGGAATCAATTTCACAAACATTTAGTCCACTTAAACTCTACGTCTAAAAGCTCATTCTTCTACATCCACTTTTGTATCTGGTATCCTTTTTTCCTGTAAGCTGTTACGTGGCGACGTCACAATAAAGCAGAAAAGGGTCTGCTGCTACTACAGTTTAAAGCTTACCTCTAATAACCAAATCATCTGTGTTATGTAAATAAGTTTGATAGTAAACACCTACGTACATAATTAGGATAAGCAGGCCTGTGACTCCATCTGCCAGATAATATGTGATAAATGATAATATTAGCATATTAAGACCATATTATGACACTAGTTATATAATGACAATAAAATAGCATTATAAAAACATTTATGCCCTGAAAATATATATGACTGAAAGTTAATACAAAGCCATCTCTGTTATTTAGTGCCTTATCATGTTGCAACATTCAGTGATAAAGTATGAGTTTTTTCATTAATTAGTGTATAACACTGTTCAACAAAAACTACTCACAAAACAGCAACAAATGCAATAACACAAGAACAAGAACTGTTTCTTTTTACAATACTGATATCTAAATATAAATCTAATTGGGAAAGCTTGTGAAAGATATATGTATACATATGAAATTAGCAAATGAGTGATCTGTATCTTATTTTAATTGTTTACATCTTTGTTCTGGGGTTCATTCCGCCTTGCTACCCCTGATGATAAAAGGAGTAAGCAGAAAGGAAATTGAATGAATGAACATCTTTGTTGGGCCTCACTGTGGCGCAGTGGGTAGCACGATCACTTCACAGCAAGAAAGTCGCTGGTTCGAGCCTCGGCTGGGTCAATTGGCGTTTCTGTGTGGAGTTTGCATGTTCTCCCCGTGTTGGCGTGGGTTTCCTCCGGGTGCTCCGGTTTCCCCCACAAGTCCAAAGACGAGCAGTATAGGTGAATTGGGTAGGCTAAAATTGTCCGTAGTGTATGTGTGTGAATGAGTGTGTATGGATGTTTCCCAGAGATGGGTTGCAGCTGGAAGGGCATCCGCTGCGTAAAACATATGCTGGATAAGTTGGCGGTTCATTCCAAGTACACCCATCTGCAGCCTGCAGATTGAGGCGGGGCTGTATATGGGGCGGGGCTGTATGTGCAGCCCCGCCCGTAAGTAACATTGAACTCCGCCTACAAGTCTTTCATTGGTTAACAGAAACATATTGACGTTGACGTAATGTATGCGTTCAATTCCGGTTTTCATCACTGCATGGTGTCACACCCCCTGCACGTTCCATCAGCCCCAGTCACCATTCACACTCTCCATCCACTACATCACACACACACTATATAAACTCACCCATCCTGTTCACTCGTCGGCTGGAATCATCTTTGTATGGTCAAACTCTCCTTGTGCTCATCCTGATCTTCCAAGTCATCCACGAACGTTCCTATCATCGATGCTAACTTCTGTTACCTGTTTGCTCGACTTCAAGGGAAGTGACTGTTTCTCACTGTTACTGTTTACATTGATGTGCCTGCTAGCACTACGGTGCGAAGACCTGCTTTGTGTTTTAATAAACACCTTGTAAACGTATCCTTCGTCTCTGCCTTCTGTGACCGTGACACATGGTAAGTATACATCTTATGTCGTGTAAATTGTTAAATTACAGTGCAGTACACGCCACGAGCTACGTATTACGTGTAATTTCTTTAAAGTCCTTTCTTCTTTAGCGGTGTGTAGCTGAAAAGAGATGTGAGGTTTTAAAGCCTTGTAAAAAAGTAATGTTTGCTTTGTTAGGGTTGGCGTTTTCCAGGTTTATCGTACAGTTGTTTGTGGTCTTATTCACTGATGTAAACTTTAAAGAGTTTTGAGCAACACAGTTCATCACAGGAAGTTCATTGATATCAAAGATACGAACAAAATATATATTTTTCATTGTGGTTTGTCCTCTAATTTACATACTCTGATAATGTATACAATATTAAACTTTTGATTCTTAACCTGTTAATCTATACTACCTTCTGTTTGCAGATCGTTGGCATTGATTATATCCGTCACTATAATTCTTGTGGAGCATATTCTGTTTTATTTTATTTTACCTCAGTTCTTTCTCTCTTTTTAACTTTATTTTTGCTTTTTATTTTTTACATTTTTATTTACACCATTTTCTTTTTTTGTTTGCTTTATAACCCGTGCATAAAACTCTTATGCAAGGGGGAATGTGAGCAGGGTGCATGCCTAGTACAAACATATTTAACTCTTTGAGTTTAACTTTAATATGCTGGATGTTGAGCGACAATTTGGTGAGATTGTTGGCTTTTTTTTGGTACAGATGCCACCTGAGATCCTGTGGCATATCCTCTTGAGAGTTGTCACTTGTCAAATAAAGGTTTCAGATGTTTACACGAGTTTTTTATTTATTTATTTTTTATTTATTTATTTTTTATTTTTTTGCCAAATTTACTTTTATTAATTTGTGTCCTGATAAATAAGTAATAAAAAAAACTGCGCATTTGTACCACCCAATTAATAAAATATTAGGTCTATTTAATATTCAAATTAAATGAAATAGAATAACAATGTTGTATGCGACTCTTAATAATCAAACAAAATCATTATTAAAAAAAATGATTTTTTTTTAAAGATCTCCAGTATCTGTGGTGCAGAAATGGACCCAGAAGTGTTGTTAGAAAGTGGTATTAAAGTATTTACAATTACAAAAATAACACTAAGAGGACTGCATTTTATTTCAGTATTATTAGATTGTAAAATTATTTGTAACTTATTAATTAAAATGTAGTACATGTATCAAAGTAAAACCACCCAGTAGGTGGCAGCAGCTGGTATTGGTCTTAATTCATTCAAATGGAGAAACTAAACAAAACTTTAATGAATCAGTAAATAATAATGATGAAACTGACTGTAATTATAGACGACATACCAGGTAATATGAGAAGATTTAACAAAGAATTTTACTCGTGCTGGAACATTAACATAAAACAGATAATTTTCATATATATATATATATATATATATATTCATAGCAGCATCAAAGTAAAAATAAATCCATTATATGATGAAATAAACTGATTTAATAAGTGAAAAGGTTACAAACATATACTTCCCTTGATAAATAATAGCTTATTCCTGCTCTAAATAAATAAATCATTTTAAATCTCAGAAAGCAGTTCAGCATTGAAAAAGAAACATTTGGACACATGCCAAATACTTTTAATAGTATTAAATCAGTGAGGGGCTCACGGTGGCGCAGTGGGTAACACAATCACCTCAAAGCAAGAAGGTCACTGGTTCGAGCCTCGGCTGGGCCAGTTGGCATTTCTGTGTGGAGTTTGCATGTTCTCCCTGTGTTGGCGTGGGTTTCCTCCGGGTGCTCCGGTTTCCCCCACAAGTCCAAAGACATGCGGTATAGGTGAATTGGGTAAGCTATTGTCCGTAGTGTGTGAATGAGAGTGTGTGGATGTTTACCAGTGATAGGTTGTAGCTGGAAGGGCATCCGCTGCGTAAAACATATGCTGGATAAGTTGGCGGTTCATTCCGCTGTGGCGACCCCAGATTAATAAAGGGACTAAGCTGAAAAGAAAATGAATAAATGAATATTAAAAGGACTAAGCCGAAAGGAAAGTGGATGAATGAATAAATCACAACGTGTAATGTTAATATTTTCAGTTTTAAATTTTCCAGAGAAGTCTTCCATTCAATCAAAGGTAAACCAGAACTAAAAATGAAAGTGAACTAAAAACACTGCATTGCTGAAAGGCAGAAGTAAAGTGACATCATTATGAAAAGGGTCTTTTTTTATCCTATTTAATATAATTGTTATATTTTTAGCAGGAAAAATACCATTATGAAATTCACATAACCGTTTTCTTTATTGATTAAATTCATAATTTATTAATTTACACAATTAACATATAAAAACACTCAGCAAGAATGTCCACTTTTGTGTATTTTTTGGTGTTTATTAACAATAAAAACGATATTTAAGAAGTTGTAAATGCATTTCCTGTTTACTGACACGATGTAGTGGGGATCGACGCTATTATGTTTCCACTAACCAATGAAAATACAGGTGGGCGCGGCTGAATGTGCAGCCCCGCCCCAGATTCTGCCCCGCCTCGATCTGCGGGCTGCAGACAGGGGCTTCTCGTTCATTCTGCTGTGGCGACCCCAAATTAATAAAGGGACTAAACTGAAAATAAAATGAATGAATGAATGAACATCTTTGTTCTCCATTAGATGGCAGCAATCTTCCACTAAACAATGGCACAATTTCCCCCTTATCTCCATGAATTAAAGTGATTAAGAAAGGTAAATCTTTTAACATCTACACAAATTGTAATAACAGTAACAGAGTTTACTAATCAGTTAATACTCTCACCACAATTTGACTAACAAAATAAATACATTTTTAAAAATCAGCAGTAATTTAGCTGTATCTTAGTGTATAAAGGGCATTTCTTATTTTTACCACTAGATGTCAATAAACACCAACAACTGAAGACAACATTATACAGATTTTACTTTAAAAATAACATTTTACACATTAAAGCATGTTTTTATTTTATAACAACTGGTTATAATTTTACCTTTTTATTTTTAGCCCTATTAGCTTGGGATGGAAGCTCTGGTTGAGACTACATTTCATTCATTACTTTGATTTAACATCCGAATAACATTTCCCTCTGTAAATACCGTTGTGTGTAATGATTACGCTATACCAGTTTAGGGGTTTATTAAAAAAATCCCCAATAGGGATTTTTTTTAATTTATGAAAGCAGTTTATTATTGTTGCGAAAGGTGTGCAATAGCACACGTGTACGACTTTAAGAAGTGCAAGATAAGGTTTCTGTTTATAGCACCAGACTCCTATGATTAAAAATAGAGAGGGTGTGCGAGCCCTGAAACTCCCCCAACAGACGCTCGAGTCCATCTGCGCACCAACAGTGAACTAAAGCGAGAGAAGAAAACTTTTAACCCAA
Source organism: Danio choprae (assembly GCA_903798125.1). Classification (NCBI taxonomy): domain Eukaryota; kingdom Metazoa; phylum Chordata; class Actinopteri; order Cypriniformes; family Danionidae; genus Danio; species Danio choprae. Next base: position 2,617,325 of record CAIGQW010054868.1, read on the forward strand.
CAGTTACACTAACACTGTGTAAATACCAAACTCTGTGCAAACAAGCTCTAGACCATTTACAGCAATTTTGGCAGCTTCTCAGAGGCGACACGTGTGTCATGAAAACGCATTTGCTCTCTCAGCACCAGTGACTCTTGTCTTTCACAGTACAGCAGTAGTAGGAAGAGTGCAGAAAAGACGGATGTAACACAATGAACCGCGTCGCGAACGACACGACGTAGCCTCGCCGTTTTTGGCTAGAGTTGAAAACGCGCTTACTTTTTCTTATGCCTTTGCTGAAGGAATAACTCTCCCAAGTATCAGTTCTCACGCGCAAAGTGCGGGTGTTTCTCAAAAGGACTTTAAAGGTTACCAATGGGGTCTCAAGGGCCAGGACGGAAAAGAACCCCCAGCAAAAATGGGTTGACTGCAGAGGAAGATGCCCTCAACGTAATCGCAAAAGAGGTAAAGTGGTCTATTTAGGGGTTAAAGTAATGTAAAAAGTTAAATTGCAGTGGTCTTCGGTGAAACATGACAATCACATGGTTCCAGTTTACTTATTAAACCAAAAACAATAGGCTAAACAGTTTCACGAGTGTCTAATTAACACAACAACAGTCTAACTAAGGTAAAGTCTTTGTTTTTACCCTCACGTTGCTCTACTTTTTTCATATACAGCAGTATTCTTAATTTACGAGCTCATTTCCTCTCATTGAAGCCATGTCTGCTTCCTCCATGTGTGTTTTTAGTTGTCTACTCATAGGTTTCTGAGTTGTGTAGATCAAAGTCTTTTATGCGTCATGGCAGTAATGCATTTGGCAGTGCTACCGTGTGTAACATTATATGGGTTTTGATGTGTCAGAACAGGTGTTGGGTTCATGGTGGAGAACCTCGATTTGACTGCTTAGGAAAAAAAACAATTTTCACCCGTTCAAATGATGTATATATGACTTTCTTACTTTGTACACCTAAAATTAAAAGTAGTAAGTGTATTTAAAGTGCACGTGTTTCGACATACAGTTAAACTTTATATGTAGCAAATGTTTCATTCTATTAATAGTAAGCGTGTCTGTGCTTGAGTGCATGCTCAGTGGTTTGGCATGAGAGAGGCCTTCTCATTCTACTGTCAGCATTAACTGTCCTGTTGATTTTGAGTGTGAAATACAGTCCACAAGTATGTTGCCTTTGTGTGTGCTAAGCATATTTTTTAACAAACAAATATTGCAGTTTTATTTATTTTCTCATTTACTGACTTGATTTTAGGACAGAGTAACAGTACAAAACACTCCATCTCAGAAATAAAGGTACACTTTTAGGGCACTAATATGGGGAATAACATTTACTTTTAAGATGCCAGTAGGGACCCTTTAGGAACAGACTTGTTCCTTTAGAAAACAATTGTACATCTATTTATGAGAATGTAGGCAACATTATACAAAATCCATAAGCTAAAATATATAATGCACACCAAACAAGAGCAGAAGTTGTATAGAATGTTGTGACCGTTGCATGCCCCTTTAAAGTGCTTTTAAAATTAATTATACAAATGAACTGCTTATTTCCAACAAGAGAACAGTTTTTTTTTCAAATGTGTTTTTCAATATCAGACACAGAAAATGAAGAGGACATAGCTGAACTTCATACCTGGTCTTCTTTCATATATTCGTGTTATACACGTGTGTACGTAAGACGAAACGTTCACTTATCTTTTACTAACTCAAATTCAGAATTTCAAATGTAAAACAGACGAAAAGTGGCTGCAATGTCTCTCTATCTTATTTGATAGAGAGACATTGCATGCACTGGTGAAGATTTTACAGGGGTTTACAGGGGTTTGATGGATAATTTGAATTTGTTTGCAGCTAAATTGTTAATGGTGCCAAACAGCATTTTTCCATTGTTTACATCCTTGTTTACGTCCTTGCTACAACATACAGATAAGGCCAGAAACTAAACAAATAAAAATACTTTCATATTGTGGCTTACAATCCACAGCTTTTTCCTTTATCGTTGGAACTGCTCCTTCTTTGAGGTGAAGTTTTTGGCCAAACCCAGCATTGAACTGGGAGAGATTCTGGAACCTGTCCTTACATAAAATGCCTTGCACAGCGAGCTAGGCTATATATATATTTATTTATTTATTTTTTTTTTTTTCTTCTCTGGAATATAATTGGGACGACACAGTGGGTCAGTGGTTAGCGCTGTCGCTTCACAGCAAGAAGGTCGCTGGTTCGAGTACTGGCTGGGTCATATGGCATTTCTGTGTCAAGTTTGCATGTTCTCCCGTGTTCGTGTGGCTTTCCCTAGTGTGATGAATAAAGGGACAAAGCTGAAGGTAAATGAATGAATGAATTAATATAATATAATTAAAAGTAAATTGTAAACACTTCTCTCTTTTTGTCATGTCCTTTAAAGAAACCAAGTACAGAAACCAAACAAACTCCATGAAAACAGCCCCTTCCCTGCGCATTTTCTGGGGTGTAAAAGGTTTATGCCATCATTAACCCGGCTGTATTTTTTATTTGTAGTTCCCAAACTTTGTTCGCTGTAGACTTTGCTAAGCTAACTCTGTAAAACCAATGTCTCTCTTTGCGTTGAACTTTGAGCATCTTAAATTTCAAGGATGTTGTTCACACAGCTACAAAAACAAAACGTTTAAAATATGATATCGTAGTGGACCACCCCTTTAATAAAAAGTGAAGTCAAAGAAGAAATAATGTGACCTCATCTGTTTTAAAGGTTTTTTTAAGCTATTGAAAAGTTTGCTCCAACCGATAAACACTTTTGAAATATCTCTACTCTTTACTCATTGTAAAAATCTGTTTATGACCTCCAGAATCTGTTGTATATCAAATTAATTTCATCAGTCATTTTTTTCAGTCATTTTTTCTCCTTACTCGTATACTCTTTTATGCTGCTGCTCTGTACAGTGACTCTGCAGCTCATGCTGGATGGAGTAGTACAGACGTTTTAAGTTTAGTGTTATCTAAAGCCCTATTTGCACAGGATTAGTATTACCTTATGACCTCTAGTGTGTAATTACTGCAGAGGTTGTCTGATCTTAAATGGGTCATGAACTGAGAAATTAACTTTTAATTCAGCTTTTGATTTATAAGAGGTCATCTTATTAAAATAATATCCTGAAAGTTTCAGAGTTGATATTGCCTTGTTACCAAAATAACAGCTTTTATTGACAGCAGGCCCAGGGCATGGTCAGATTGACTCAGAGAGAATCAATAAACATACTGTTGAACATCACAAACTTTTTACAAATGTTTGTTGTGCACAGGATGCTTGTAAATTAACTCAGAGCTTTACTGGATGAGGCTGTAGATTCTGCATTTATTTTGAAGAGAAAAGATAAACAAGGCTGCTTTTCATGCATTTACCTTTGTTTACATCCTTGTTTATGTCCTTGCTACAACATACCGTTAACGCTAGACACCATGCATGTCATAGATCAGTTTTAACAAATAAAAATACTTACAGGTTGTGGCTCACATTCCACAGCTTCTGCTATTATGGTAGGAGCTGCTCATTTGAGCAGTTTTTAGCTGAATCCAGCACTAAACTGGGAGAGATTCTGAACACTGTCCTTTGTCAAATGCTAGCTATATATTTTTTTTATAATTCTCTAGAACATAATTAAATTGTAAGCACTTCTCTGTTTGTGTCATGTCCTTTGGAAGCCCAAATACAGAAACAGAACAAGCTCTGTGGAAAAGCAGCGTTTGGACGGCATTTTAGCTTTCTCTGCTAAACAGTACAGCGCCTCTGGCCACACCCCTTCGCTGCACGTGGTATATGCTCGTGGTGAATGCACGTAACCTGAAGCATTTGTGATCTCCCTATCCCAGATGTATTTTTTTTTTGTAGTCCCCAAACTTCTTTCGCTGTAGGCTTTGTAAAAGCCAATGTCTCCCTTTGCATTGAACTTGCATCTTAAATTCAGATATGTTGCTTATTTTCACACAGCTACATTACACATGAACAAAAGTTTAAAATATGATATCGTAGTGGACCACCCTTTTAATGGGAAGATCTGTAAGCTTGTCTGGGACCCATTCACACAAAATATTTTGTTTATATCATTGAAAAGGATCAAAGTATGGTCGAGTTCACCACAAAGATCCCTTCTCGCGTGAACTGATGGGGAGTTGAGAACTAATTAATTGTGCTTTACTATTGTAATTTTGTGAATATAACATCCATGTGGATTTGGTCACATTAGTTTCTCTGAGGTTTGATTTCAGTTACAGTAGATTATGACAAAAGATTGTTTTGTTTTTTTTATGAAAAGCTCAACACACTTTCAAGCATGCTGTAGCATTCTGAATGCCTTTGCACAAATAAGCTGTTTAAATGATCCTAGAACTTTTTAATAGTTTTTTAATTCACTAAATATCTCCTTTTGAGTGCTTATTTGACTATTGGCACCATGTCTTTTATTGTCCCATCTTTAATCATCTGGTACCTGCATTTATTGCTAACATGCTTTTGTCCCACACTGTCTTGGCTGGTATGTTCGTTTAATCTGTAGCAAAGATTTTAAAAATAGAAGGCACCCAGAGACCAGCTGTTAGTGCAGATTCAAGACCAAACATGAAGTTTTGGGGGGTCATTACAATGAGTTGAAGTAGGGAACAGGAGCATCTGATAATAGATGCAGTGGAGGCACATGCTGGTAATATCTGCATCTGTAATCCTCAGTGGCTGTGCTTTTTTTGGTTCTCTCTAATGTAGCTAAGCTGTTTAGTGTTAGCGAGGGACTCAGTAGAACAGGAGTCAGTGAAGGATTTCCTGTAAAACAATTTCAACAATTGCTACTCAACACTTTGATTCTGTGTTGAGTTTGTCCTTTAGTTGGGAACTGCTAAGACAAACAAATGACATATAAATAGATTGTTTTCAGCTGTATGTGTTTGGTTCAAAACAATATTCCCCAAAGTTTTGGCACATACTGAAAAAGGTTTTAACACTTCTCATTTGACTAGATGAGGCGTTTACATTTTATTAGAGCAGGCCAAAGAAGACTACTGGTGATGCTTGTTGATCTGTAATGTTTTTCTTTTACGTTGTTGATGTTACAAAAGATGTCTGTTTCACATAAATGGTGTTCTTTTGACCTTTCTATTGGGGCTGGACAATTTGTGGAAAAATTATCAGTATAAAATGTTTTGCATTAGTCAGTATCATTAGTTATCACAATAAATGTCAAATATTAACTACTTTTTCAAGTATCCTGAGTGATAGTTGCAAAAACATTTAATTGATCATTTCTTTTTTTGTTGTTATAACTTGACAGACATGTCAACCAGTTCAGTATTTCACAAATCTGAGGTACTTTATTTATCATTTTAAATATTTTTAAATCTAGTATTAAGTAAACTTAAAATCTTTTGCCAGCCTGTTCCTTGACTAAATATTTGAACAAATAAATGTATTTCTTGCTGCATGTTCTAAAAGATGATTGCAAATCATGAAACTTGTGTCTGTTGCCAGGCTTTAAGGTCATTATGCAGATGTCCATTCCTGTTTATTTAAATAAACATTGTCATCAGTAACATCATGCTTATCATCATTAGTACTGGAATAGTTCTCTAACTCCATCCCTCATTTCTCCTGTCTGTCAGTGCCATTTAAAATTGAAGCACAAACATATCAAACATTTATCAGGTACACAATATCATTTTATCAAGGGAAAATTATAATTCAATAATTTGCATAAAATTGTTTTATTTATTATGGCTTTCATAAAAATAATCACAGCTTTTTTCAATATTGAGAAAAAGTTATGATTCTTAAGCAAATTAGTATATTAGGAGGGATTTCTGAACGATCATGTGACATTGAAGACTGGAGTAAGGACTACTGAAATTACTTTGCCATCACACTTACTCATTTTACTTCGGCTTAGTGCCTGCTTTATCATTGGTCACCACAGCAGATTAAACTGCCAATGGGCTATATGCACAGGGACTCAGCAGCTTGGGGGACTGGGGAACTGTCAGGCCATTGTAAACTCATTTAAGTTCTGCTTTGTGTAAAATCAGTTGTCTTCACTGGATATGATGCAATATAATGTGGGTCTCACAACTGACAAGAAGCTGAATTAAATTATATTGTTCCATGCCATGTCTTTAAAATATGGGAATTTATTTTACCACAGTATTTTCAGTGTAATTTCATCGCTCGCCTGCTGCTCTTGACATTGCTTGCATTTAAACAGACTTTCATTTAGATTTATGCTTGACTATTAAATACATTTGTGAACTCCCAGTGCTGGGAAACACCCACACCATCGTCTCTCATTCTCTTTCTCACACACACACTATATGGCCAGATTAAATAGATTAATTATATTAGAATATTTTCCAATATTTAAATCAATAGTTTTTATAATTACATTTGACAATATGTTTGTTTTTACTCAATCCTATAAAAAATCAAATGAAATATAAATAAATGCAATCTTTGTGAGAATGTTTGTTTTGGAAACCATCCATTACCCCACTGGTTTGCTGAGAAGTTGCACTATTTCTCTATAACAGCCCTAGGCTCTGTAATGGAAAAACATTAAGTCTAACATTAAGTCATGAGAACAGCCTTTTCTCAGCCAATTACTACAATCTACCTGTGAACCATTTGCGTATCATCTACAGATTGATTAATGCTGTGATTCATGAAGTAACCATGTGCTATCATTGTGTAGGACTGTATGTTTGTGTGAATAGGATATGACATGGACAGTGGCTTGTCAGAAGCATATTGGTCAATGGTAATGCTGAAGTGTTGAGTTTGACTGTAAAAGAGGCTTGGGTTAGATGATTAATGTGTGCTCAGACTTCAGGTGAGTGACAGTTGTCTGACTGTTCATCTTAAACTCATTGTCATGAGTTTCAGCCATTTGAATGTCCTGAAGTCATAATACATAATCATGTGCCCACAAACATTTATAGATTTATACATAGCAGGCACAGAAGCACATTAACACCTGCTTATCACTGGTGCATGACAATCACAACCTTTATCTGCCTCGCTCTGAATGAGTGAAGGTTAAACCTGCTCTAGATTGTATTCAGCAGTTCCATCGAGTTTCATTCAAAAGCGTTGTTGCAAAATTGTAGATACAGGTTGAAGCAAGACACTTTAGCAAACTCTGAAATAATGTCAGCACACTTTAGTCACAGATCCTTTTTCACACACTGACATCTTTCACCAAGAATGGAATCTTTCCATATAAGGACAAAGATTCAAAAAGGGTTTTCTTCCTTTTTTCTGACGTCACGATGGCCCCTGAAGATTGTTATCACAATTGCTTTCCGGTTTATTCTCTGCTGTTGGGACACATCCTGTAAGAAGAAGTAACACTGAGTTCATATGGCTAGTATTCTTGATGCTGATTGGTCAGCATGTATAAGCTGTGGTTAGTCTGATAACTGCTTAATCTTATGTTTTGTATGACAAAAATACTTTTCTAATCTACTTTGTACTTTGTGTTGATAAGCAAGAAATCAGGATGGATGAAAACATCACAAGCCAAATCACAAGTAATTTATTATTACTCAATACTCTTTTTCAGATCATCTCTGATGCTTGCTTACTAATCTACTTTTATTATTTGCTCTCAAACTGTTTGCCTAATTTCTACACTCAAAAATAAATCACAATTTTATTTGTTTACTAAATGAATAAACCTGAATGTACACTGTAAAAAAAATGCTGGGTTCCACACATTTTCTGTATGTTGTCCCAACACATATTGATTAAGGTAACTTAATCGTTTTTACAAATGTGAGTGGATTGAACATAAAACAATTGTGTTGTTTCAACTGGATTTAAGTAGTTTGAACAAGCAGCAAAAGTCTTTTTTTAAGCCAGTTACCATACATGTAGCTAGTTCAAGGAGTATTATAATACAAAATAATATTGCTTTCTTTTAAAACCCTTAGTATAACCAACAACATTGTCTTTGAAATGTTCTTTGTCTTACATGTGCAAACTATATATATATTTTTTTCTGTTTAAGGATTATCCATTCCATGATAAAAGGTTATATTTTCAGAAACATAAAAAAGAGGAAATAGTCTGTTTTGTGATTTATTAACTTACAAGGTCATGTTGTGGATTTTTGGTCTGATAGGACTGTTTGTTAAAGGGAACAGAATGCACATTGGGACAACCTCTAGCTTTGGTTTCTGATTAGCCACTTGGTACAAGTTGTAAGTGCTAATTTGGCATATGTTATTTGAAAAGAAACACACACACACACACACACACACACACACACACACACACACACACACACACACACACACACACACACATCAAATGAGTAATTCCAGAACCAAATTTTTTATATAGGATATAAAAGACAAATGAAAAATTCAGCTTAAATATACAGTATATTTCCTCCAGGGGAAATGCTGCCGCACATGGTGTACAAGTCTGTGGGAAACACTGTACTATTTTGTCTGACTGTGACTTTCATCTTAGGAGCTGTTAACACATGGTCACTTCATGCATTTTCTCTATTCAGATACTTATGGTTCCATTTACATTTGTCTTCACTAAATGGATATAAATCCAATCGTCAAATACCATGCTATAGGCAAATTTAACTGGGATATATTGACTAAAGTGACAGATACTCCTCATTTGATACAACTATTATATTTTTTTTACAGAAACATAAGCTACATATATTATTCGGTATACAAGTTATTTCAAATGTAGGCTGCAGGAGGCTTTGTACTTTACTCATGTTCCAGTAAAACATCATTAAGTGGATAAGGCAGGCTTCACAATTTCTGTCAATGTATGTTAAATAAGACATATATTTTTGTCATACAGATGCAAAACTAAAGGGATTGCATTCATTTGTGTTTAATTTAATCTCCCAAAAACCAAGTGTTGTGCTTTTGTAAACAAAAGAATAGCTATATTTTTCTATTATTTTTCCTCTCCATTCACAAAGAGGCTATATACAGGTGTGTGATGTGTCTGTTGTTAAAGCTGCAATTTGATATTATTTTAACGTTCTAATGTTATCAATTATTGGATGATGTCCAGTCAAAATAGAATGAATCGAAAAAATATGAAATAAAACAAAACACAGATCCCAAACTGCCATTTGTGGCGTTGCTGTTACATATTAGCATTTTATATCTGACTATGTCATATAGCTTATAACATGCTCTAACATGTTAATTTGGTTGTCATTATGGGAGGAGTAAAATTAACATGCATTTAGACTTGTCCGGTTTCGTCTGGAATGTGTCCTTCCTGAATTGGTTTCAGTGTTCTGATTTATATCTGCTTTGAATTTGTTTAGGAGGGCATTTACACCTGCCTTTTACACGATCAGATAGCTATCCAATTAGAAAAAAATGCACAAAGTGAGCAGTGTAAACATGAAGAAACGCATATGTACAGTAACTAAGGTGGCTTGAAAATGATGGGATACATTTAGTTTTTGGGAGAACTATACTTTTAATCTCTTCTAACCAAATGTACAACATGTATCAGCTATTCTCCAGTAGAATCCCCAACCTGTGGCAAGGTAAAATTATGTCTTGTGACAAAGAGCTTATTGAATGCCATTAGAAACGCCAGTACATGAGATACTCTTTCACCTTGAATGCATCACTGCCGTGCAACTCAACCCAAATTTCAACAAGCTGAAGTTTCTGTCTCAAGCTTGCACTTGAGTAACTCCTGTGGTCAGTGATGCAAGTTTTGTTCGCTGTTGGTCAAGCTTCTCTTTCTGTGAAGAGCTGCTTCTGTGTGCAGTCACCTGAAACGGGCAAGCTGGCATCTATCAAAACATCACCCTACCACAGGTTTCTCAGGGTTTGAGGGTGAAGTGTATCATTTCTGAGCCAGGCAAAATAATAATGCAGACACCATTGGTTGAGACAGAACAGGACATGTCGAACTGCTCAAACAAAATAATGTTTTGATAGCACCACAGAGCCACTGTGTTTGTACTCTTCAAATAACCAAAATGAATGGCTGCCTGTTATAGTACCTTTACTTACTAAACTGGCATAGGAAAATATTTAATGGCTAGATTTATAATGAAATTTCATACCTGTAAAAGGAATTTATTCTGCTGCATGTAATAATAAATATTTTGATGAATGTTTTAACTGTTGATATAATGAAAACAGGTTGTAAGCATATCTGGGCCATTTTTAGAGATAACAGGGATTTGCTTTGTTTTTTTTAATTATTATTATTTTATTATTATCATTTAACATTTTATTTTGCATGTAGGCATTTATTTGTTAGAGATTGGGATTGGCCGTCTTAAGCCTCAGTGTTGTGCAGCACGTGATGGTTTGCACTACAGTATGCTTTTAAGCAAGTTTACTCATGACCATTATAGGAGAAGACACTCAAAAATGATTTTAATAACTTTAATGAATTGAAAGTGTGCACCAAACATAAATAGGAATAAACAAGTATCAAATTGAGACACTGTATCAGCAGATAATGTCTTGGATCAAATCAGGGTCTCAAAAACCTGATCTGAACATCCTTTATATTGAATTTCAGTATTACAGGCACACAAGCTCTTCATTGAGGCAGTGCCCTTTCAAAGGGTACACATTTAATTTGTACCTAAAGGGTCCACAGTGATACTTTAAAGGTACATATTAGTACCTAAACTAGGGTTGGGTTGATAGACAATGCCATCGTCCATCATTGATGGCCGATAGACATCACGATGCTAAGCCGGCATCACGATCCTCTTCAGTCTTTTGAATCTATCACGTAACGTGTCACCGCGCCAGTACACTGCTTCAATCTTTGGCTTTCACGCTTGTACTTAGTAATTTTAGCGAAAACCTTAGAAACTGTTGGTTGGTTCCTGTTGGTTGTGCACCTTTTTTACCAACCAAGTTTGTCTACGCCATTATAACGACACAGATCACTCTGCCTATTCATGCCAGAGTCCTGCGGAAAAAGTGATTGACAGGTGGTAATTTGTGTGTAACTTTTATTTATTTATGATTTGGTTATATATTGTTTGGGTTAAACAAAGACCATGGGGGTCAGGTAGGCTACAAATAATTTATTCGTTATGAATTAATTAATTATTCATAAATAATTTATTCACCAGCGCCTACGACGACGATGCCATGGTCCATAGTGATGTTTCCCATTAGACATTGTACGATGCCAAATTGGTCGACATCGCCCAACCCTAACCTAAACAGTACAATAGTATACATTAACATACATAACGTGCAATTCAGTGCTTTACAAGTATAAACAAATATTAAAAACGACATTAACGTCAGATACTCGGATATAAGCAAACCAGATAAGCAAATACAGAAAACAAAGTATAAGCAAATACTTACAACAAAATGAACACAATCAGATAAGTGTATATACACACATACATACTCTACTTACATCCGTATACACACGCACGCACGCACACACACACACAAACACACACACACACACACACGCACACGCATGCATACATACACATTGTATAAACAAATTAACAGTTGAGATTTCCTATATAGATAATATGTCCACAAATTCAAATTAATACATTTGTGTATATACAACTTCATGTAGAGACCTGTGAAATATTAGTATACATATTGCAAAAAAACATTTTCAGTTGAACTCTCCCTCTAACATAGAAAATGAGGTTTATACAAAATATAATGCATTAAAGTAACCTCATCATAGTTTTCCTTCTTTTTCTTTCACTCCCTTTGTTGTAGTCATTTTCTCCATTCTCTGAATGACCCAAGTTAATGTTATCAAATTAGAGTTTTATTTATATATTTATTTTTAGGAAGCTCTTTTTAAATGAATGTTTTCCACAGAACCCAGTAACCTGCTAAAATATGGAGACATTAAACCAGATCAGACATTGTTTGAATTCTGTTTGACATGGCAGCCTGGCACATTTTATGTAGGTGTTAATATGGGCAGAGCAGAAATGTGGCAGACACCTCCAGTGATCTCATATGTTCCAGTCTCTGGCTCTTATGCTAGTACTCAAGTGAAAAAAGACTGTTTATGTCTCATACTGAAAACTGTTAATCCAGTTAAGACAGATGGTAAAGTGATACACATTTTGAATATTTAGCTTTCCACATTAAGATGGCTTAAACTGGCCAGGAGCTTATTTAGTTTATGTAAGTCATAGTTTTAGAATTAATAATGTCTATTTTTATGCAATATTAATCTTTGCCAGGGTAACTGTCCAAAAATGCACTGATCCGAGAGCAGTGGTTTACTGCTGGTCATTTGTGTCTACCTTTCTCTTTATTTTCTTCTTCAGTTACAGCTAGTCTATTAGCAGTCCAGCTGATTAGCATGTACCCGCTCAGCCTGGCTTGCTGCTGGTACAAAAGGCCGTGGGAGAGAGAGATCTGGTGAGCTTGGCATCTCCTCTGTGGTATTTATGTCAACAGATAAGAACTCTTGACTGGCAATCATCAAACACACAGGGACTTCTGAATGGCAGGCATCTCCTGGATGTCTTCCTTATAAAGGACCAAATGAAGGGCATTAGTAAACCCGTCGATCTTTGAAATCTAACTTTCTATCTTACAGAATTCCAAATTATTTGAACTTTAACTTTGTTGGTTGAACTAAGAGTTACAGGATTGGTCTTATTACTAGCACTCCCTATTCCAGGCACATTTTGATTTGTTTTTTTGTTTTGTTTTTAGCACAGCATATTGGCACAGTTCTCCATATTAGGACAATGCCATTAATCCAATTGTACGACTTTTTACTTTTTTTTTTGTAAGACCATAGGTTTATCCTAATTCATGTTTTAATGCACTATTCAATGCCATTTGTATCTAAATTGTGTGTGTAATGTGCCCATGCAGAAAATTCCAGAAAGATAAACTGCATTTCAAATACACAGATAATGCACAAAATAAAATATGTTGTATAATGTACAAAAACACTTCATGATATGGAAAATGATAAGGGGCCCAAACTCCTCAAATTCAGTTTTTGATTTGTCCCTATACACATAGGGATCAACAAACAAGACAGCAGATGAAATCATGTATATACTGCATATTTACTTGCGTGAAGTGATTATACATTGGGATGTACATACAAACACCAGACATCATGTTTATTTATAGATATCGTACTTGTATACTGGCATGTATGTATGTGAATGTCAGATGTTTCATCACCTTCCATAAAAAGCATTTGCATCTACATTTGTCGTTTAATCTCCATTTCAGCTACTACTGAAATGAACACGGACAAGTAAACTTCTAGACAGTACACCAAAGCCAATTAATGCAAGTAAACTGTATATTTTCTTTTTGAACTCTAGCAGAACTGGCTCTTCATTCCCTCTGAGAACTGCAACGTCACAGAACTTTCGTTAAATTAGAGCATTTGGGTTTATTGATAGAGCCCGCTCCATTTGGGTCATTAAAAATAGCTGTTGAGGAGAGAGTGAGATGAGAGAGGTGTGTGAAATAGGCCAGTTTGTTTTCCTCTTCTGTGTGAATGGTCATGATGGGGGGAAATGCAGATGATCCTGGATATCATATGCTCACTGTGACTGATATCATGGTCTACTTTGATAACTGCAAGAAGGTAGGCCTTAATGTGAATATGGGTAATCAAATATGTTTGTTTTTTAGTTCAGGGTGGGATATAGTGCATGATTTCTTTCTCAGCAATGCAAACCTGCTTAGCCTGCAACCTTGTTTTATTGTTATTTTTTAAGTATCGTAAAGCACTTCGTAACGTATGCCACACGAGACTTTAGTATCGTGGATGATTCTCTTCTGTTCATGTAAATCAGCCCACATCAGGACCAAGCATTGATGGCCGTTTGTGCGATCAGCGGTTGGTTCTGTTAAAGTTGCAGGAAGGGTGTGATCCAGGCTCATTGTGAATGACTCAGCCTTCTGACTTCCTGCTATGGTCAAAAAAAGGCATAGTTTTGGTTACTCTGTTAGTCACGCAGTCTTAAAGATTGCATTTATTTAGGACTGTTTTCAGAAGACTCTATTACTCTTTATGTTTAGTCTAAGTGTTTTTCCCAAAATTAAAAAAATATCCAGCATTTTCAGCACAGTCTCAGATCCCTGCTGGTTGTAAACCCTGTTATTTTGCAGCATAGGTGCATTGCTGTGCTCATGGAAATTGTGTGTTGACATTAGTGAGAACCTGTTATAAATGTGTTTGGACAGCTGCTTAATTGCTAGAGGTTTGCCTTATCTTGTCTCTGGCAGTTAATCTACACAATCATCTGCCCTCATTACAATCGTAGGGACTTACACAGTAACATGTAACACATTTTCTTGTTTTCGTGTATGTTAGATTTTAATATACCTTACCTTATCCTTCACATTCAAAGCCTAAAATACAAAGATTCTAAAATGAAATAAAAAATCAGGCTCTCCCTTTCTGTCGCAAGATACAGTTAAAGCTGTGGAAATATTGATTTTGGCTATATATTTCTTGAACATCATTGTTTGCAAAAGGACACAAGACCTTTGTGGTGAGAAACAGCTGCTTCCTGGAAACACACAGGTCTGTGTTCAGGATGGAAGGCCTCAGTCTGAGACGTTTAGACCACACATTTACTCAGAAACACATCATTATGGATTTGTCCACAAAACACAAAACTGCATATTAAAGCTTTGACTGTAAAGTTAGTCCCTCTTTAAGTAGTTTCACTAAATTTAACTCTTATCTTTTAATTGAAAATATATGATTTTAATTACATTCTTTGTTCCCTTCATGGCTCTGATGTAAAGATTATTTGTAGTATATGATTGGGAGAAAAAGTTGGCTGATTTTCATTGCAGACATCTCTATAGGAGGGGGTCTGTGATGAAATACTGGAGTTCAGATTTCTTTCTTTTTTTGTAGTTGTTGCTCATTTTGTGGCGTCATCTGCAGGAAGGAAGTGTGCTTGCTCACTCCCTCTCTCTCTCTCTCTCTCTCTCTCTCTCTCTCTCTCTCTTTTACTCCATTTCTCTCACTTCTTCCCACTCGTGCCTTACAGGGAGTCTTTTCCTTAAAAGGACTTTCAAAGTGTGGTGGACGAATGTCACAAATACACACACATATGTACTCACGTAAACAAACACATTCACAACATGGGGAGTCTGAGGAGTATACAGTCACAGTACATAAAACAGTATGACAGGGAGGTACACAAACATGTTCATGTATTTTTATTTCCCATTAACCTCCTGTTATTTATATATTTTTATCTTTAGAGTAAAGAGTTTTTTTTGCATGTTTTTTGGTTGTTGTTTTTTTATATTGCTTATGATTGCATGGTTTTGTTTAATGACTTTATCTCTCTCTTTCTCTGTTTGTCCACTCGCCCTCTGCAGGCTGAAGCTCGTTTGGCAGCGAAGAGAGCGGCCCGTGCAGAAGCTCGTGAGATCAGAATGAAAGAACTGGAGCGACAGCAGAAAGAGGTGAAGAAACATTACTGTGATATAAAACAACGTAGTTAGTCTTGGTTTTGTTTTCATTTAATGTAATTATTATTTATTTATTTATTTATTTATTTATTTATTTATTTATTTATTTATTTATTTATTAGTTCAGGCAGTGTACTTTTAAAGTACCAGATGCATGACCAAACAAATCAACATCTCAAATAATGTCTCAAATTATGTTTGAAATGTAATGTAATGAGACAGGAGTAATCTAACCCAAACCATGATCATCTGATGCCAAATCAATATACAGCTGTGGAAAACGATTAAGAGACCACTTGGGCATTTCTTAGTTCATCTGGATTTACAAGTTTCAATTATGTGCTTCAGTACAAAGTATTTTTTTTATTGTTGTCATTTTAAACATACATTTTCAGTCATGTTCATTTTAGACAACATGCTGTTTTAACTTCAGAGTTAAGCGATCAATATTTGGTTTGGTGTAATATTTGGTTTCAAACAAAAAACATTTTGTATTTTTGAACAATTGTAATTCTATGGAATTCTATGCTCTAAATTACAGTTTTATTATTATTATTATTATTATTTGAATATAGGAACACGCTATCATCTTCATGTTATACAATTAAATAAAACACATACCTACCAAATCTAGTACATTCAGAGAAACAGAGGCACAAAATGTTTTTCTTAAATTTTCTTTAGCTGTTTGTAAAAATGTGGATAAATTGCTCAGCAAATGTTTTGCTTGAATGTGCTGTTCCAGTATATAGATGTTATTAGACGCTCACCAGTGACCATGATACATGATGGTAAGATTGAAATTTGAAATTAAAATCTAATTCTGTCCTGTGGGCACAGTAGATGCGTTTACTAGTATCATAATAGCCACACTTACCAACACGAGTCCTGAAAGCATCTCACAAAGTAAATAACCTGTATTTCATAATGTGTTAAAAAAATGTGTTACAATGTGTTTAAAAGCTGTAGGCTTTTAAAATCATATTGGCATTTTCCAAAATGGTTCCAAATACATATCAAGTAATGGCCTCAGATTATTTCGAATAATAAGATGTTTTTCTTTTAAATTGCCAGCAGAAAAGTCCTTCTTTATTCATAAATTGAGTGTTTCTCATGGTCTTGTTGACTTGCTCCAGTACAACACTGTCAGCCAATTATGTTCAATTTGTTTAATCTTCATCATGATTGTGGGCTTTGTGCTGTGATAGACGTGTTTTGGCTGGGTTACGGGGATCAGGGTCAGTTAATCACCCATGGGTCAAGACCTGTTTGAACTAATGCTCACAAAAATGACAGGTTACATCACAAACTATTTGGCAAATTTTTAAAAAATATATAAAATTAAAATATAAACCATAATACTTTGCTCAGGCATATTTTACAGCAAAGCTTTTTGATTTAAAGAAAAAAAAAAAAGGAGTTGGAAAAACCTTCGCAGCTATATACTATAATGAATATCCGAAATACGTGCAGAATATGCACTTTCCTCATAACAAAATAAAAAACATCTAAAATAGCAGTGGTGAGAAAATAGCTATAAAAAGCATGTCTGTGGTAAACATAATGATACTTTTTGAAAATATCAAAAAGTTTGAAACCATTGTGTGTATTTTATATATTTTTAAAAGGTATACGTAACTTGATAACTTGCATTTGGTGGAGTTCTGTTTTTAGCACTTTACAAACCCCACAGGGAAATCTCGAGTGCGCATTCTTCTGACGTCAGTCTTGTATCACTCCACTGTTTTAATTAGTTTGTCTGGGGAATTTGTTTAAATCCCATTAACACTCAAGAGAAAAAAAGAGGACTTTTTTGTTATTGTGTTATAGTACCTAGAACCGTTACTCAGATTCTGTACTTTACCCATAATGCTGGTATAATAATCCAGGACATCAATTCCCTGTTATAGTGGTTACTGTTAATCTTTACAAACACACTTTATACAATTTGTTTTGTCAGCTTTTTTATTACTATAATAAAACATTTCTTGAACCTCTGTCGTTGTAAAGAGCTGGGTTTTTTTTGAAGGAACAGTTTCATAAATGCACCTGAATTGTAATTAAAAATATATGAATAAAATGTTCCTTCAAAGACAAGTAGACAACTAGAACTTCACACATCTGTTTCTGTTTCTCTACCTCAACTCACACACACACACACAAACAAATTATGTAATGAAGATAAACACAGGCTTCAGGCATACCCGGGTCACATATGAGAGCTTAACTAGCATTCAGAGCTAAGCCCAGTCTGATCAGGAGGTGTGTGAGAATGTTAAGGGTGTGTGTTTTGTGGCTTTAAAACTCCAGCCAAGTCTTAAAGTAGATTATGAGCTTTCAGCTCCGTACCTGCAGCCAGTTAACAGACTCACTTCCCATTCACTAACTGGATCTGATCATTGTGGTGATCACACATGATGACTTGAACTCGCTGAGATATTGAGGGATTGAGATTGGACTCTGTGAAGGTGGACTTCTAGCACAAACAGGCCAGAGAAGTTGAATTTTTAATGACCGACTGTATGTTTGGAATCATAGAGAGTCTCTGTCTCCCTCAGTATTGAGGTAGATGGAGACACTTTGAGACCAGCAGGACGGCTTGCAAAAGACTACTGCGTAGAGGGGCTAGAGAAGTGATCAATAAACAGCCCCAAACCCCTCTTTAGAGGAAGGTGAGCTCGAGATTACTAGTTTAGATTACTGGAAAAATAACTAATGAAAGACTTTATTTGTTGATAAGGACAAGTATCTGATTTATTGATGCATGTAGTGCATTATACTGGTTTAACCTTATGACCTGTTGACTTCATGAGAAGTGAAACTCTTATTTAAATTGTTGTGTAGATGCAGTGGCTAGTTCTATGTGTTTGGTCATGGATTAGGGTGTTTTTGTCTTGTGCAGGATAAAGCTTGCATGCCAAAACCATTTGAAATAAGTATTAATTTGCGTCATCTTAAACTTTTTCTCTGTCCATACACTCGAAAACTAAACAGTTTTTTAGATTCCTTTTTAGGATTGACGGTAAAATGTCTCATTTGCTAAGTAAGGTGTTAGAGATTTCTAAAAGGAAGAGATTGTGTTAAAGTAATTTTGGATGAATAAACAAATGTACATTGGGAAACCAGTTTGGTGACATTTCAGTAAGTGAGAAAGAAACTGCACGCACTACATTATATAAAATAATCAGATTAAAGCTCTTGATATAAACTGTTTTATTGTAAACCGTTTAAGAGATGCGTTATGCTGTTTCAAATATTTCCAACTGTTTGGTTGTGTCAAAATCTGGAGGTTAGTCATTTAACAGTGACGGTGGTGAGACTGGTGAGCAGACCATGTTGTTAATTTAGTTTTTTCTCTTGATTTTATTGTTATTTGTCAAAAAGTGATGGCCAATGTGAAGGTGTGTTAGTGTAAAATGCACTGCTGTTATTCTAGTGTTTATCATTGGATTGGCCACTATTAAACTAAATTAAACCTAAGAATCACGTTACCCTTACCCCAGAACACATGATCCTCTTTAACTCATGTATATGTCATTTTGTCTTATCTGAACAGTTCAGTAGCATAATTCAGAAGCCTTTGTAAGCTTTTAGTGTGATTTTTAAAATTATTAAATGAAAATGCTTTATCTAATCTGTGATGATGTTGAATTTTGGTGCCAGTCGATCCATGTGGCATTTGTGTATTCTTTGAACTCAATATGTGAACTGGTGTTGTTTGCCCTACTGTATATGTAAGTCTACCCGTGAGGCCTGGTAACATGACACTGGCCTTAACAGATCTCTTAATCTTTAACAGCTTTCCCTTTTCATTCATCTGTCTTTGTGTACACAGTCTTCCACTTAGTAACTTTTCTGCCATGCCAAATAATTGATGCCCTTTCTTTTTCCACATTTCTCTTTCCTCTGCTTCTTTTTGCTGGCCCCCTGTGATGTAGATTTATCAGGTGCAGAAGGTAGGATATCTGATCCTGTAGGTCTTCTGTACAGTGTTTAATTCATTTTCTGCTGTTGTCGTTGCTTATTTAACTCTTTCTCGTTCTTGTTACCTGAACTTATCACTTATATTTGTTCTCTCTCGTGGTTTCTGCTGCATTTTCTTCTTTTCAGAAATACTATGGCCTGGATAACCTGGACAACAAATGGGGGGACATTGAGCAGTGGATGGTACATTCACTGTTAGGATTTTATGCATGTTTTAAGCTGCTGTTTTTATTAGCATGCCCTTTTTACATGATGCCTTGTGAGACATTCAATTTGTGTCTGTTAATAATCTGGAGAATTAAGATGTTGCATATCAGCACAAGTTTGCATGTCTCAATATGATGCAAAACTAGGTTAATACTTCTACATTGTCAACAAGTAAAATAAACTTTTTATGTTTTTAGTACACTTGTTTATTTTATTGTTTATTCATTCATTTTCATTTCGGCTTAGTCCCTTTATTAATCTGCGGTCGCCACAGCGGAATGAACCGCCAACTTATCCAGCATATATTTTACGCAGCGGATGCCGTTCCAGCTGTAACCCATCTCCGGGAAACATCCACACACACCCATTCACAATCATACACTACGGACAATTTAGCTTACCCAATTCACCTATAGCGCATGTCTTTGGACTTGTGGGGGAAACCGGAGCACCCGGAGGAAACCCACGCCAACACAGGGAGAACATGCAAACTCCACACAGAAACGCCAACTGATCCAGCCGAGGCTCGAACCAGCAACCTTGTTGCTGTGAGGCGAACGTGCTATCCACTGCGCCACAGTGAGGCCCCTTATTTTATTATTAATATTTTTATTATTTTATTCTCACCAATGCGTTTATTTGATGAAAAAAATACTTTTATAAAAAGGACAAAACTCAGCATTATTACTCTAGTCATCAACCAAGCCTTCAAAAATAATTTGAATATGCTCAGAAATCATTTCTTATCTTTCAGTGTTGAAAACTATGTTGTGCAGCTTAATTCTTTGAGAAAAGAAAAGGTGACAAATGAAATTTCTTTTACTTTGGATCAATTTGATAAATCTTGTTGAATATAAGTATTTATTTTTTTAATGTACAGTAAGTGCAAACTGTTTTGATGACTGAATTTGTGTCACATTGGAACCTCAAATACACATATAAGCTGAAGTATACTTTTTTACTTCAGGTTTAATAGTGTTTTGAGTTTATGGTTTAACTGTTTGCATCAGTTAAAGCATATTTGCATGATACTTTTCAACCGCGCCTGCTGTTTGTTATGTGTGTGTCTCTGTAGCCAACTTGCCAACTAAGACTTATCTAATACCTTCTCTTCTCTTCTCTTCTCTTCTCTTCTCTTCTCTTCTCTTCTCT
>CAIGQW010054868.1:2638123-2676185 GCA_903798125.1 Danio choprae
TCTTCTCTTCTCTTCTCTTCTCTTCTCTTCTCTTCTCTTCTCTTCTCAGGAGGACAGTGAGCGATATACACAAGTCTCACGGAGACATGCTTCGGTTTGTATCTCTTGTCTTTCCTTTGTCTGTCCTGCTCAACCTTTTATCAATACTTCTCATGCAAAACATTTCACACCAAGTTCGTCCTTGCTTTTATTATTATTGTTTTTTTCCCCCAAACACAGTTACATGGAAATATCAGACTTACATTTTGGGGCTCATTCTACATATTATATGCACAGTGGTGAATATAAAAGTCTTGCTAACTGTATTGCTCCATCTGATTTGACCTTTTCTCTATTCATCAAGGTGTCAGACGATGAAGAACGGATGTCATTGGGGAGCAGGAGCAACATACGGGTCAGTATCAGTGTGACTGTATAGTTCACCTTCTGTGCTGTGTCTTAGAGTCTGGTTTTGGTGTGTGTGAATGTTTTGGTGATTGTCAGACAGTCCAAACTGTTCTTTATACTGATGGAAGTTTTGTTTGTCTGGGCAGTTGGATTTGGATGCGACTGGTGCTTACGGCACGGTAAGAATTTGAGGGTGGGAAATGTTTCTTCAGGCATGGTTGTCATTACTTTCAGGTTCCTGTTGTGAGATGAACACATAACTGAGTTCACAAGACTTTGTGTTTTTGCACTGTGGTGTGTTGCAAAAAAGTATAGCTAATACCTGATGGTCCTTTCGTGGTGATTTGAAGTGTTTCAACAACTTTTACAAATAAAGGGTGATCTGTTGACACATCTGTATTGTGTCTGGATCTTCACCTGCATGCCACCATATACACAAACCATGAAGAATTGAGCTTGTCATTTCTACAGTTTTATTCTTACTTCATTGTCCAGCTTCCTCAGGCATCCTCATCTTACTCACATAAGAAGTCCAAGAAAAAGAAGAAACATTCTTCTAAAATCGTACGTTCACATCATTTATGCACGTCACATTTTTGTTCAGTAACGAAAAGTTGTAACATCAATCATGAAGTGTTGTTTTTTCTGCAGAGCAATGGCTATGATGATGATCTCACCACATTGTCTAGTCGGGTTAGTAGTGGCTTAAATAACCGTGTGATGAAGGGGTTTGAGTGTTTACTAGCTCACCTAAAATGACATCCAGGAGGCTGTGTTGTTTTATTTAGAGAGATTCACAGTGATCATGATGCAGCAGTGTGACTAACAGTGGTGTGATGTGGTACAGATTGATTTACCTTTTCTGGCTATAAACTTGTGTATTTTGTGCTCAGAGCTCCAGACTCAGTGATGAGAGCAAAAGGTCTCACTCCTCTAGACATGATCTACAGTCGGTGGGTCTTAGTCCTGCATCTCTTTTACCCCATCATCCCCTGACTTTCACGTTGAGATTAACATGAAATTATACATACATGAGTGGATAATTTCCAATGACTGTAAGAAAGCATGATGGATGTGTTTAGTATTTAGTGTTCCTTTTTTAAATTATTGCTGGTAATTTGTAGTATAGTTTTTATTTTCACTTTATTGTGATCAATTTTTTTTTTTTTTTTAATATAATATTTTTTTTATATATGCCTTTGTTTATACTAACAAATCATTTGTTGAGATTAAACATTTTTCAGGTAACACAAAATAACTTTTTTTTTTTTTTCTTTGTTGCTTGTGCTTTGAGCTGCTTTTAAAATAACAGATATAGCATGTCTAGGTTCAGGTGGGATTCTAACACAGTATGCATGCTAGCAGATTGTAATTGGTTTTGCATTTAAATTTTTGTCCTAGGTTAATCTTCTCTTTTTTTTTAAACCTAAGTTTATCACATATCATAACATATTATTTCATATTTCATAGCATATCATATAACATATCATATATCAGATATCATCAAATCCATATTAAATCATGTATTGCATCATATCCCAAGTCATGCTGTTTATAGTGTTTTAAAATATTGTCACACACAATTACACAACTGTAATTTTGTTTCTAAGAAAAATTCCATTTTGTAAAAGACTAACAGGTTAATCATATATATATATATATATATATATATATATATATATATATATATTTAGAGAAATATATGACTTTATCTGGCATGATACTCTTGCATTGTGTGTGGTAAGACTTTTCTCTCCATAACTCTCCATCACTCACATTTCTCATACGCCTGTCTCCATCAGTTCATCATCGTTCATTCTTCCACATTATTTCCCATTATTTTAGAGTGCCTACTATTCTTCAGAGTTGTACAACAGCAGTAGTTACTCCTCTAAACATCAAGTTCCCTCCTACAATGGCTATCAGGTCTGTCATCTTCATTGTCTCACTCCATATCACTCAGTCTCTGTCCAGCCTTCAAATGCCCCCTCTTCTCCTTCATCTGAATCTGTACATTATCGTTTGGACTTCTTTTGACAGTGCCACCCTCTGTATATTTTTGGTCTGCATTTGAATTGAAATGTTCATCTCTCCTATCTGTTTAGCTGTCTTTGCTGTGCAGCAGGAAGCACAGGGTTTGTGCTGCTCCTTATTTTACCTTCTGCCCCACAGCACTTCCTGTACAATAATGTGTGCCACCCTGTACACATGCATTAGATACTTTCACTCTCTCATCCACAGTGGCTCATCTAGTCTTACTAGATCTTAAACCCAAAGCCGCACAAACACCCATGGACTGCAATAATTACTTGTGCTTTAGCTTGACTTGCAGTCAGGCTTTAAAGATGAAGTGTGTGATTGAGCAGGTTTTGAGTCTCTATGATCATATCATAATTGTTTTAGCGATGTCACTCTTTTTCACAACAAACAGAAACATGCCTGCATGGTTCAGTCTGTTAAAATGCAGTTAGAAACTCTTATAATTCATGTTATAAAAGGCACACATTTATATAAATTATAATAATAATAATAATAATAATAGTACTAAAATGTATACATATATAATATATTCTTAGAAAATTAGCATTTTTCTCAGGCTTCTGTGTGTAGGTTCAGTATTTTCACTTTTATGGCAAATAATATATTATTTTCATTGCCTTTTAATGTGAAATCATTGATCATAAACATCGGAAGCTGAGAAAAATGTTCATTTTAGAAGAACATATCAGATGGCAACTAGAGGCTTTTGCATCTGAACTCTTCATATATAGTTAAGAAATATCACATAAGCATAAGTGCCTTTTTCTCCAATGTAAATTGTGAATATTGAGTGCTAGGAAACACCCACACACTGTCATAAACTACTTGATTTTAACAAATATTGATACATGCATATTTAGAAAAAAGACACACTTTATCTTTAATAGCTTGCCATAGATACTTCCTCTCCAGCCGGACAGCTATCAGATGTAGTGGAGTCATCTGAATGTGATGAAAGGCAGCTGTACTGATGCACTAAAGGAGAAGTGAGACTGTGGAGAGTGTTTGTGTGCATGCTCGCTTGCAGAGCGCGGTCATGGGTCAGACCTCTGTGTGATATTAATGTCGTTTCTGTTGTGTGTCCATCATCAGGGCTCTATATATGAAGATAGTCTCTACAGTGGCTCTCGACGCTCCAGTGCTCGTGCTGTAAGAATGACAAGATAAGCTTAAATGTGCATGAAATTTATAGCCTGTTTCTGAGGATTTAGTTTCATAACCATTAACGTGTGAGGTTTTTTTTTTATTATTAATTAATGTTGATGAAATTCAAGGATCATGAACATACACCGTTTTTGACACTCTGATGAGTTGTGGAAAATACATAAAAAATAACCAGCAATTTTCTGGTTATTAGGATCTGCACAGACTTCATTTTGACAGGTTTTCATCTATTCTTTTCATTTAGCAGACTCAAGTAAATGTGCATTGCTAAATGTGTACATTTTTATTAGTTCAAGCATAATTCTGCTGTGAATCAAAACCATGATCTCGATGTTGCTATCTCCATGTTCTTGAGTTTCACAAAACACTCAAACCTATAGTCTCTCAAATGAGTAAAAATGCATGTTGTCTAATAATCATAAGCACTTTAAAAACTATATTTAAATGACTTTTAGATGGAATCTAGATGATTCTTTACAATACATTCCCAAAAGTATTTCATGTCAACTACTCATCTGGCTTGTTCTAGGACAGAGTAACTCTGCTTGTGAGTGGGCTTCATTAGGTTACTAGTGGTAGAATTGATTGATTGATTGATTTGATTTGATTGATAAATGGTTGCAGATGTGATTTAACTGCAGAGGTTTCAGAAAGGTTACATGAAAACTATATATAGCAATTTTCCCAAATGACAATTCTTTCTACTTTGCCCCAGAATTATAAAAAAAAATTATATATATATATATATATATATATATATATATATATATATATATATAATATGATTATTGTCACTGTATGGTTGCAGTTCTACTAGGGAAAAGCATACAGACTTCTTTTTGGGGTACTATTGTCACAGTGAATCATCAAATTGAAGATCTATTGACTATAGATTTTTTTATCGTGGAGAATGTGATTAACTCAGAATTAAATTAACTAACACAAATAAGCTTTTCTGAAACCTAAAAGCCAGAGTTTCTCATCTCAGGGTAAATCAACTCAGAGTTGGTTGAATCTCCTTATGAATGGGGACTCTGCTGCTCCCTCATCATCTCCCTTTAATTTTTTACGATTTGATGGTGTGTGTGTGTGTGTATGTTCCTGTAGTCATCTGAATACAGTGGATTCCTGGGCTCCAGCTCTAGGACTTCATCCAGGGCAAACTCTGCGTGTGGAAGCCCAGTGGTGAGAATCTCATTCAGATTACCCGGAGGATCATGGACCACCACAATCAGTTACTTTCTCACAGTGAACCATTCAGTTACAGCTGCATGTTTCCAATTCATGGGACTTTTAATTTTAATGTCCATAATTCTGGTGCACTTTTCATTAATTGTAGATGTTTCCAATTGAGTTGTGAATATGCATTTTTACCTTTGTGTTCATGGGTAAAACATTTAGCATTATTGATGTATGAAAGGACATCTGAGGTGATGTGTTTGTGTGCATTCCTTTGTTGGGTGCAAGCAAAAAGCCAACTGTTAAACTTGGACAGTTGAGACTTCATAAATAGCTGAAATTCCTCTATCATTGATGTTAACTGTCGCCATCTGGTGGGTTTCAGGAGGACTGCAGCAGTTCAGTGGCTAGTTTTAAGCGCAGCACAGCCAGTATCACTGGCCTCTCTAGAGATCTTGACAGCATCGTCATCCCTGACTTGCCAAATGTTAATGGGAGGCTGTCCTTGGTATGAAAGTCAAATCTTGGGCTTCATGTTATTCATTGTGGTTGATGCCCTGGTTTAAAATGTGTGTCTGGATGTGCCTATGCATACAAGCAGTAGCATGTTGGATTGATTTGATGTCTGCATGTGACGCAGTCGGTGGTCAGTTTCAGGTGGTCTTTTTCAGATAATTGATTTCATGTGAAGATAACTACCACGGAAGTGCCTTTGCTTGATGGAAATGTCCAGCTGTTTATATTAAGTTTTTGTCACAACTTGTGAATTCCCCACCTTGGCATTATAAGGTTTATTCTTCATGTTAAGCAGTTTTGAGACATTGAGCTTTAAAGTTTTTGCATCCCCTAACTAATCTCATTGATAATCATTGACACGCGATATGCATTCTAAATGTACAATATCAAAATTCTCTCCATTTTGTGTGGATTTTTAGAACAGTTTCAAAGCAGACAGAACCTTTTTAAAATAAAAATCACTTTTTGCTTTGAATTATGAGGTTCTTAAGGTTGAAAGGTTGAAAAACATTAACGGAAGCAGTACTTTTCAAGAAACACAAACAGTTATAAACAGTTTTTTTAAAACAGTTATATTTGTCACATTTTTTTCCATTTTTAAGTCATGTATTTGCTTTAAATTAAATTTCAGTTGTAGCATTGGATCAGCATGTATTAGAAAATTACATTTATTGATTTTTTTTTATTTATTGATTTTTTTTTATATTTTGAAATATTTATTTAAATTATGCAACAAGTATGTTTACCAACTTTTTATGTTACCAATTTAGTTTCACTTTTCATTAAAATACTCTATATCAACTCATTAACAGTCTAATTTTCTGCATTTGAAATGCTGATCATCTCCTAGATGTGTGCATAAGTGCTGCATCTTTTCATTTGAATTCTTATGTAAAACACATTATTTTCATTTTTTTCAGCCCATTACTATAATATTCTTTTTATCCCAGTTGCATGAATTTAAACATGGACTGGATAACTTATCTTGGTCTCTGAGATTATTCTGATTGGTCCTCTTGTTTTTGTGTGGATTCAAAGTGCTGATGGGCACAGATATAAATAGAACCTTGTTGAACCAAGCTAGAATTAAACATTGTAGATAAAACTTTTTTTTTTTTCAAAATTAAAAGTGCCAAAATGTACAAAACTTAAAAGAAAAAGAAAGTCCCTTAATGGAAATTAGTCACAGAGTACGAATATGTGAACAACTTTATTTTAACCAACATATCAGAACTTTATAATTCCAAGGTGACAAATTATAAAAGAATTGCTTGCTGGTTGCATTTTGATCATTTGCATTTGATCATAACCATATACTTTCTTTGTGTTTGAATGTCAACTTAACAGATTTTTTTTCCCCTCTAATAAATGAATGCTTTTACTAACTGCTTGTGTTGACAGCATATCTTCACCGGACAGCACGAATAACATTAGTGAATACAGGATTTTATAACTCTGCTTCCTTCAAGGCTACAAAACCTATTGACTTTGTCTCATCTTGGTTATTTACAGGCTGATGACAGGTTAGAGCGTGACTACTTGGAAAAGGTTTGTGATTTGTCATGTAAATATTTCACCATTTAAGCATGTTTTCGTTTAAGGGCTTATGACCTGTATTTTTAGGGCTCCTCACGAGCATCAACTATATCCGGCGCCACTCTCACCTCTCTGGGTGGGACATCCTCACGGAGAGGGAGCGGAGATACATCCATCTCTGCCGACACAGAAGCTTCCATACGGGAAATCAAGGTGTGTTTTGATCTCTTTTTCTGGTGCCAGTGAAAATCTCGTCAGGAAGTTTATATAATTATGGTATCACCCTATGATTTTCTCATACGTTTCATTGTTTACTCTGCAGTTAGACATTCAATAGACTACAAGTAACTTTACAACCGCATGTCAACCAGGTTTATCTGCCATTTAAAACAGTGATACAAGCTACTGGAAGTTTGACACATATTTACCAAATCATTGATTCGAAATGAACATTTTGATTAAAACAGTTCGTATTATTCATAATGCGATGCGATAAGAAAGATTTAGCTGTTTTGCATTTTCACATGCACACATTCATATTTAAAATACATGTTAAAATAAATGTTTACTGTTCTGTGGCTTTTCTTTATCATCTCAAATGTCAGTTTCGCAACCTTAAATTATGCATGCATTTAAGTGTTCATAAATGTTCAACTATGCAACTATAAGCTAAAATAAAGCAACATTAATCAGTTAGTGGTTTAAGACGTGCCTCATCTCTAATCAAATATGCTTGGACCAAAATTTGTATTATTTACAGGAGCAGGACTTAGCAGCTGCTATTATCTGCTTCACTGTTATTTTCTCCAGCTCGCACAGTCATTCATCTAAAAATGGCATTCTTTACTCTTTCATTGCTCTTTCTCTGCTGCAGTCTCTGTCCTTCCTCATCCTCACTCTTCATGCTTTTCATTCAGGAGATCCATGAGCTTAAGGATCAGATTCATGATGTGGAGGCAAAGCACATGCAGAATCTTAAAGAGCTGAAGGTACACATCTGGTAGAAGCAGTGCCAGTCAAATGTCAAGTTAGAACCTGTACAACAATGCAAATGTGTGCATTTTAAACAGCAAATGGCTGAACAGAACCATGATGAGATTATATTATAGCGAAGTCTGGCTCTTATCTGACTCTTGTCTTGCATGTTCATAATCTTGTATTCTGATTTCTCTGCCTTGCTTCAATCTTTGACTTTTCAAAACATACTGCTACACATGATTATCCAAATGTATTGTAAAGTAGTTTAAAATTGTTCATGGTTAATGTAGTGAGTCTTATAATTTGTGTTTGTGGTATGGATGATTTTAATGTGGTGTTCAACTTTCTGAAGGATTCCCTATTGGAGGTGGAGGAGAAGTACCGTAAGGCCATGGTGTCCAATGCACAGCTGGACAATGAGAAGACCAACATGATGTATGAAGTGGACACTTTAAAAGACTCTTTAATGGAACTGGAGGAGATGCTCTTTGAAACACGCCGTGAGCTTGAGGAAAAGATTAAGGTCTGTACAGTCAGTGTTCCCTATAAGTTAGTTTGTTATAATGTATTGGTGAATAAGAAATTAATAGCTATATAAATATAATTTAATTAATATCTTTATTGATATTGATATCATTTTATATACAATTTGTATATTTTCTTTTTTAATATTTTTATTTAATAGAAGTGAACATGCGTTGTACACACAGGTCTATATCAAATCAAAATTCCCACCATTTACTTTGTTAGCACACATTAATTTTCTTGTGATAATTAATCGATGTGAAACGCTCCACAATAAAAAAAAAAGTTTGGAACTTTGTTCATGCAAAATTTAATTTAGCACTTTTTATAAAGTCTTAATTTATGAAACTTTTATATAAAGTTGTGTTTATCTTTTTTAGGACCTTGAACGAGAGAAGCATGCTCATAGTATACTGCAGTTTCAGTTCAGTGAATTGAAGGAGACGCTGAAACAGAGTGAAGAACTGCTCACTGTGAGTACTGTTGTATTTATGTCTCTGTCTTTTTAAACTTTTGTCTCTTTCAAATGCTTGGCTTTTCCTCATCTGCCTTAACAATGTTTCTACTTTCTTCATCTTTGCTGTTTTTCCATGCATAACACTTTTCTTTAGGATATCCGTCAATTACGGCTCAAGCAAGATGGCTTTGTTAGGGAGATTTCTGACCTCCAGGAAACTATTGAGTGGAAGAATAAAAAAATTGGGGTATGATCTCTCAGTACCCAACTCCTAAAAAAAATTGTCATTACATACACTTTAAGTGAATTATAAATTCACCTTTCAACATATACCTGTAGTTGTAGATTGGCTGTTTTCTGCTATTCCTGTTCTTTGTCAAACTGTTCTTATCATCTGCAGACCTGATTTTTTTTTCATTGCTTTCACCTTCTTTTTCACCTCCTTGCTGCATCTTGCCAAATCCTTCTGCTGCTGTTCAGGCATTAGAGCGGCAGAAGGAGTTTTCTGATGCCATTCGAAATGAGCGGGATGAGCTCAGAGATGAGGTTGTTCAGCTCAAAGATGTTTTGAAGGTATTGATATGTGTGGTGAAAACTGAAATTGTTTTCTCAGCAACATTTCCTAAAAGAACAAAACAAGATCAATGTTATTTGATTGAGTCTCTTGTCTTGATAATATTCAGCAAATCGTAAAATAGTGATCTAAACAAGCTAAGATTCAGAATGTAATATAAATCTGGCTGAAGACTGATTCATTAACACTGCCTCTGTATGAATGACCAGAATCTTATTGATGCATCAAAAAAAGCCCAGTGTGTCTATATTTATTATTTTAATCAAGCATATGATTAATATATATTTTTTTCTGTCCAGAAACATGGCATTGTCCTTGGACCTGACTTAGCCACCAATGGAGAAACAGGGGATGAAGTTGGAAATGCTGATCAGAATTCTCAAACAGCATCAGCTGAAATACGAGAGGGAAGTAGTGTACTAGGTAAGCCACTTTTCTTAATGTCATCCATTGCATGCTAACATTTCTTTATCTTTGCCACTTTGCATTTACACAGCTGTGAAGCTTAAGGCAAGTCTAACAAAATCATTTCTATGAGTCTGCTACAATTGCACTGTCATATTAACATCTCCCACATTTTGCTGTTTCCCTGTTTCCACTTTGCATATTTGGCTGTTTGACAGAATATAATGAAAGTAAATGCTACAGGATCATGTCTTTTGAGCCCTTTGTCCAGTGCTGTGCTGAACAAATGTGTTTTTTTAATGCTGCAAATTTTTCATAATACTTGATTTAAATCAAAAGTAGGAATAAATAATATTTTTTTATTTCTTGACTTTCTAAACTGTGGGGTTTTCTGCTTTGGTTCATGCTTCAATACATTTGATTTGGACAGGTTTAAGAACTTTGGCTTTGAGTCTTCATTTTCTCTCCACCTTTCTTTCTTTTACTTCTCGCTCTTAACATTTGCAAGATACTCATTGTCTTCTACAGACACATTTCTATTGGCTTTAACCACTGACACCTCAATCATCTCCCAGGCACTCATCAGTTGAAGCATAAAGACCAGGAACAAAAAAAATTGGATGATGAGGTGCAAGGAAATCAGCAGTCTTCACATGCCCTGTTCAGTTCCACAAACACACCGTTAGAGGCAAATGGGAATGGTGTTCTTGGAGACTCTGTGAATCAGGGTGTAGAGCAGCATGAAAATAGACCTGAAGAACCTTTAAGTTATGTTGGTGATGAAGAACTCACTGCTACAAGACCCAAGGAGGAGGTCAAATCTGAGAAGCATAGTGATAGTGAGAGAGATAGTGCTCTGGAATTGGAGTGCAAAGTTTGCATGGATGAACGTTTGGAGACCGAGCAACAAGAGAGCAAATGCATCAACTCAAGTCAGGAAATCAAAGAGGAAGCTCCTTTAGATTCTGTTTCTAATACAATGCAAGATGAAACTGATAAACCTGGTGAGGCAGTACTTGATGAAAAATGCAAAGAGGAGCCTGTGGAGTCATCTCAAATGGAGGAACCTCCTAAAAGCCAAGTTACTGGTGCTTCAAATAAAAAGAAGAAAAAGAAGAAGAAAAACAAGCAAAAGCCAAAACAAAGTGACAAGCAGGAGAGTGGCACAGCAATGGAGGTTTTGAATGAGGATAGTTCAAACCAGAAAGTGGAAAGTGTTCTGGAAGGAACCATTGAGGAACCTTTAGGGAATGATGTTTCTAAAACAACAATCAATGTAGATCTTCCAGCCAGTTCATATAGTGGTAAAACAACCAAAGAACTGGACTGTATTGAAGAAGCAGCCACGAATATTAATGTGGATGATGTTCAAGACAACATTCAGTTGGTTATAGATCAAGTTGATTCAGCAGAAATGTCTAAAACCATTCCAAATTTTGATTGCTCTGAATCTCGCAATGACATCCTTTCAGAAGATCTATCCAACAATATTATCTCCAATACCACAGATGATCCGTCAAACAACATTATCTGCAACACTGAAGATGATCCGTCAAACAATATTATCTCCAACACTTCAGATGATCTGTCAAATGATAGCATCACCAACACTGTAGATGATCCATCCAACAAAATTATCTCTGACCCGGCAACCATTATTGAGGAGCACACTGAAGATTCAGCTAATCCTTCCCTAGAACCTGCAATCTTCTGCAGTGAGCTTAAGTCTTCAGAAACTGAGGCTTCACCCCACGAACCTTCAGTTGAGTGCATCAGCACCTCTGAGAACAATGAGATATTATTGTTTGTGGATGCCAAGGAAGAGAAAGTTGATCTGGACTGTGAAGACGCTGAAAAAGAGCCAAGTGTCCACAATATTAGTTTTGATGGGAACAGTGACCCTGAAGATCAAGATGACTCTGCTCAATCCGATTTCCCCGTGATGGAGAATGTGGAAAACAAAGCTGAACTAATGATGCAGGAGCAACCTGTTGATCCTCCACTTCAAGTGGACAGTCCACTTCAAGACAGCATTGAATCAGAAGTGGACAAGGAAAAGAAACAAGATGAACTCGATGGAGAAAACCTTGAAGCACCTAAAGAAATAGTGTTTGTCGAAAGCAAAGTTGATAATAGTCCTTTCATTGAAACCCAAGTTCAGGTTGTACAAGAGGATCATCAGTCTGCCAATGAAGCAAATCAGGAATCAGCTGAGAAGTCAGAACCTTCCAAGGTGGAAAAGGCTGTGGAAGAAAAATCAATCCAAGATCAGGTTACACCTGATGGGCAACTGCCTAAAAATGAAAATGACCTTTTGATAAACTCCGATGTAGCTGATCTAGTGCTCAAGCAAGAAGATGCAGATGAGGAAGACGATGGAGAATCGTTTGATTTTGATGAAACAGATCTTGAAGCATCATCAGATGGCCCTCTGAAAAAACCTCTAGATCAACCGAAGGAGGAAGCTACTCTTTTAAAAGAAAATGTCCAAGAAGCCAGCCAAGAAATCCAAAGCAATGTTATTGATGAGGATCTTACTCTGAAAGATGAACATCTACATCTTGCAGAACGGGAATCAAAGCCAAATGAGCAGAAAGATGATGGACATGACACAGAAAACCTACTACCAAGAGATGTTGAAGGACGTTTAACAGAGGAAAGCCTGATCAACCATGAAGTCAGTCCTGTCAATCAGCAGCATGATACACCTGGAAATAAAGAAGACACTCTTGAGGAGCATCAGAAGGCATCAGTAGATGTGCCAGTCAATGAAAAAGTTAATCTGATCTCAGAGAAGGAGAAAAGAGAAGTAGGCCAGGAGATCAGTAGTTCAATTCCCCACAAAAAACAGGCGTCAATGATTTCAGGAGATCCAAAATTAGAGAAGGAAATCACTGGGAACAACAAGGAAGATGAAAGCAGAGAATCTAGAAAAAGTGCAAAAGGGAAAGGGAAGGGCAAGGGGAAAGAAGAATGTAAAATGTCGTAATACACAAACAGATAATTGAGTCTTTTCTCAGCATCTTCCATTCTACACATTGCACTTGTTATAGGTCTTAATGAAATGTATTTTGGGACCATTGCTTTTGAGAACCCTTGAAAACCAACAACAGTCAAGTCTAATTAGCTCTCATCATTGCAGTTTCATCAAACATTTTTTATATTTGAATGTTTTACATCTAATAAAAAAAGATTGAATGCACTCAAACCTCTAAATAAATCACATTAAATGCTAGCAGTAATAGGTGTAAAGTGTCGTATTTATTTTGAATGTATACAAAATAATGAATAAAAAAATTGTCATAGTATCATGTGATATTTTTTTTCTGATTTGTAAATTCCCACCTTTCTGTTTATGCTGCAGACATGTTTCCTTCTGCAAGAGGACCCATAACATTTGAATGTTGTTTTAAAGGGTGGAATGTTGTTCATAATGGAGTAAATAAACATGTTATTGTGTGCCAACATTATAAGAACTTGACTGGAGCTTTGTGGTTACACTTTGTTTTTCCAGTTTATTTGTTAGGTGAAAGGCTTGAAAACAAATAAGATGTTATGTTTTGCTTAATGCTTAGTAAAAAAAAATGTATACCTATGCTGTAACATTCAATAATTGAATTAATCATTCTTCAGAAGACTATTTAGTCATAATTTAAAAAAATAACTTACTGAATTAGTTTTTATTATATAAATAGGACATTTAAGGACGAGTACATAGATAAACAACATTACTGTTTTTCTTTGAAGTCATATCTTAAGGTAAAATGAAAATGACTAATAAACAGAGAATGTACAAGCTGTGTAAACAGAGATTTGATTGCATGAGGCTAAAGCCTCTCAGGTTGCTGAAGTTTTGCATGTTGTCCATACTCATCCTTCACATCCCAGCATAGGATAGCCTCACTCTTGCATGCCCTGACTCCTCCCACTCCATGCATTGGCTCCTCCCACCCCTGGTATGTGAAAGTCTTTCCTGTCTAACCTTGGAATTTTGTTTTTGTTTTTTTGTAACACCACAATTTCATGTTTTATTATTGCGAAAGATAATTACATATATTTGATTAAAGTTCTAGCACTACACAAATGTAAGTATAAATGTACGCAAAAGTACATTGTAAAAGTAAAGTGGTTAGAATTTTGTGCCCATATGATTTGTTTTTCTAAAAATCTGAAAGAAAATTATGTAAAGATTTTTGTAAATTATGCTATACTATATTATACTGTACCATACCATACCCCACTAGATGATTTAACTTTTTTTTTTTTTTCCAGAAATTCGCTTGCGAAAACTGGTTGATGAAAGGGAGAACTTGATAGAGCAGGTGTGTTTCTGACAGTTACTGGGTTTACACTGACTCATACTTCTGCACTCACGAGAAAGTTGTTTGTTTGTTTGTTTCAGGTGAAGAGATTAAAAGGTCAACTAGAGCAGAAGAAACCAAAGAATGGCACAGAAGACGCATCCAGCCCAGATGGAGATGTGCTGGAGAATGGTGCTGATTCCAACATCTTGGATCTACAGAGTAAGAAACTGCCTGCTACTTTTCTCAGGGCAAAAGTTTGGGAACTGTTTCTTGGTTTCTTCATGGTGTCGTGTAGGCGCTAGTAACTACTTTCAAATACACAAATGAGCCAAAATGTTAGAACCACATGTCTAATATGCTGTTGGTTCTCCAGTGTGACACATTCAGGGTCAATTAATAACTGCCACCAAGATATTAGTGACAGGTTTTGGAGGTGCAGGATAAAGTTGTCATTGGTCAGTCATGTGTGTCATGTTGCACGTAATGTAAAAGAAAACCAGACTCATCTGACTACACCACCTTCTTCCACTGCTTCAAAGTCCACTCACATGCCCAACACTAACATGCTCATTTTAGCTGCATTCTATGGTTGTTTGCCTGGATTAGATGCCTTTGATGCATTGGATATGAAATGATGAGCCTTTGGTGCCTAACACATTGTTGCCTGTTTGTCCCTGCTCAGACCGCTGTTGGACAGTTTTCACCCTTGCTAACTGGGAGCTTGCCACTTTACAGACACTCTGACCCAGTTTCCTTGCTAAAGCAATTGGTTACATATTGTTTGCTTACCATCTGATACACCTTGATATGGCATAGGTAGGAGATCATCAGTGATTTTACGTTGACTTTTTACTGGACATATTATCAGTCAGATAATTCCCATTAAGGTTTTAGGGTACGTCTCAATCTGCTGCTCAGGGAGTGAGCCATTTTCAATCACAACATTTTTGCAGTGCACTGAAACATACACACCCTGAAATGTTCCTCAATGTACTGTGAAAATCAGGGAACACTGATGCTTACTATGCTCCCTAAAGGAAGTCGAACAAGAACCAACTTATTAAACATAACGACAGAAGTTTTTTTAATGAGCATATTTATTCATATTTAACCATAAATTAACATTTAAACGAGTACAATCATTAACTATTAATAATTTATCAAATTTGCCAGTACATGAAACAATGCAAATCAATTATCTGTAATGTACTTTATAAAAAAACTATATTTTTAAAAATATCTGATTGATGCTGTTCATAAATTCTAATTTTGATGTTGTACAATGAGGATAGTCTCATGTCATGCTCAGTTTCCCAATGTGTAGTGAGTGAAGGTATATACTGTCCTTACTCCTTACCAGTGCCCATATTCAAATACACGACCTACTGAATAAAGACCTCACAAGCTAGAAGGCTGATTGAGAAACACCCTTAATAAAGTGTTGCTAGACTGTTAGAGTTAGTAGAACTTGCAGAGATTATTGTCAGTTGGGAAAGCATCAAAACAATTTGGCAGATTATCTTTTAATATTCTTATGAGACAGAGTCATTGCTTAGAAAGTGTACTTGGTCAACAGAATGTCTAAATGGCACCATCGAAATAAAGTGTTACCTGTTTGTTTAGCTTATAATAATGAGGGCAAATAAGACGTGCAGCTTGGATGTTGAGAAATGCCTAACTGTTCCTTGTTTCAGGGGATGCCATCAGGCAAGTCAATGACCTCAAATTTAAGCTTGTTAAGTCAGAGCAAGAAATCACAGCTCTTGAACAGAACGTGAGTGATTTTAATGTATTTTAAAATCTTTACCATTTTTAAAAAAGTGAAATTACATCTTACGGGATTTTAAATGAACCCATGTAGGTCACAAGGCTGGAGGGTCAGGTGACCCGGTACAAATCTGCATCTGAAAATGCAGAGAAGGTGGAGGATGAGCTCAAAGCTGAAAAACGCAAACTGCAGCGAGAGGTACAATACACACATTTCTGATATAATCAAAGTAACTGACAACATATGACATATAACACAATTAATGGCTTACTTCACTTTTTTTTACATGGCAGTTACGATCTGCACTCGATAAAATCGAAGAGTTGGAGTCGAGTAACAGCCACCTCTCCAAAAGGCTGGAGAAGATAAAGACTGGCAGAGGAACAGCAACAACTCCATAATGATTTTAGATATATCCCACGATCTCCAGAGTTCATCGGAAGTTCATGTTCTCTGCTCTCTGCTCATCATCAATCTGCACCTTATGAGTTAGTAAAACAATAAACACGTCCTTGAGATCCCTGATACATCACATCCCACAACCGTGCCATTTCCTCCTGTTTATCCACTTAGGTTGAGTCTGAGAACCCAATCAAGACTTTCTAAATGATGCAGGAGGACTCTTTGCGTGCCTCATTTATAAGCACAAACACTGTAGTTTCAAAAGTTAGGATGTCAGTTGTCTTATTTGAATGTTTCTTTGACTGAATTTATTCAAGTCCAACATACAAGGCTGCCTGACAGTATTTGGAGAAAGATTTGAGGATCTGTTATGCAATGAAATTTGACTTGGGATCAGTCTCAGGGAACTCTGGGTCTTCATTTTCTTTGGTGTGTTCTAGGTCCTGGGGCATTTACACAATGTGGAAAACTTTTTAGGTTGTTGTGGGGGCCTGGAAACACAAACCTTTGGAAACAGATTTCAAAGAGAAAGTTCTTATCTAAACTATGGAAATTCTAAAAACATGTTGATTGTATTTACACTTCTGTAGAGGAATGTATATGTGCAAGGGCATGACATTGCCAACTTCTGGCCTGGCAGTAATACACAATTTTTAGTCATTTTCACTGATCCATATGAAAGGGGCTTGTTTGCAAATGGAAAAACCTTTCTGTTTTAGCACATAAATGGAATGTAAACGTACCTGGAGATGTGTTTCTTCACTAAGACAAGACAGATTTGAAAGATGTGTGATTGTGCGTGTGTGTGATGCTTTCATGTGCTGCACTCTCAAACACTAGTTGAGTCAACTAGATCATTCTCCGTGTGGATCCAAAGCCAAAGTTTGTGGAATAATGTTGAGGTCTTACAGCTGGCTTTTGCCATCTGTGTGCTTTCTATTTATATAAATGTTTTTCCCCTCTAATGATTTGTCTTTAGTCTTCTTAACATGCTGTTCCTACATCCAGGAAGATAAATAAAGAATATATATTGATTTAAAGAATTTTATTGTTACTGACAAATCAGGAAACAATTTGAGGATCTACAGGCTGAGTGGTCGCTTTTGATATTGTTAGTGTAAAATAAGCTCCAGGGGCTTGTCCCTGAAGCTATTAGCTGACTTGTCAGTTAATTTTCAGTTTAATTTGCACCAATCTTGAGTTTTCGGTAACATGAAGGCAGCTAAACTTTAATCACACTTTGTTGTCAAGGTAGAGCAGCTGAGCTGCGCTACCTTCATGGTACCTAAAATCCAGGTTTGGTGCAAATTAAACTGAAACTTAACTGGCTAGCCTGTTAATCTGGTTTCATGGTACAGGCTCCAGGTGTGAAGAAGCCTAAAACATTCAAACATGATTGTTGAAGATTATTTTGTAATCACATTCGCATTAATCACTAGCCCAGATGAGTGGCACTTCACCCTGTTTACATTGCTTTAAATAATTTGTAGGTTAATGTTGTGAATTGTTGTTAAGATTGCAATAAAATGTCCATTTCAATGTAAACTGGGGTGTTTCGGTCATGCATAATTTCAAATCAGAATGGTTTAGGCAAAACACGAGATATTCTTGTCATCTGTTTGACCCATGATGCAAGCTGAAACAGCATGATTTTACTGCAGCAAATAACCTATAAATTTCCTGTATGAAAAATAGACTTAGTAAGCAATTAGCATTGAACTATTTTCTTGACCTGTGATAATTAATGGTACAAAACAAGATCATAAAATACCTGGAAGTTTTCTTGTGTGTAGTTTCATAACATTAGATAGGATTAGTTTTAAAATAGTAACAAGAAAAGGATGAGTAATGAAATATTAGTGTAACTTCAGAATGAAATGCTATAGTAACACTCCAGTGGGTAGATAGTTAAATGTGAAAGTTATACATTTTTATTAATTATAATATATATAATATTTTTTGACAATGTCATTTTTATTTATATTATAGGTTAACCAATGTGCTTATAGGTTAAACAATACAAATCACAAAAAGAGATCGATATAAAATTATAGCTAAAACTTTTTTTTTCTTTTGTGCTACAATAAAGTTGCAAACAATTAGTATGAAAGAACAGAGAGTCCAAGAATTGTGGGCTTTATATTTCATTAAAGACTGCATGCAGTGTTGTATAATATGGGCTAAATTCACCACAACAAAAACCCTAAATGAAAATACTGTAATATTCCCAAAGCATATATTTTAACTTGTGCATGTACTTAATTTGCTAATTCATACAAATATTTCTTTAAATGTACTACATTTCTCAAGTACTAAATGAAATCATAATTCAAATTATCTTAAGCTAACAAACCAAAAATGAATCAAATATGATTCATTAACAAGTGGAGTCATCTAACATCAAACCAAAATCAGCTATCTGAAAAACATCATTCACAAACAAGTTAAATCATCTTAAGCTAACATCCTACTAAAGCCAACTAACTGACAATATGATTCACAAACGAATGAAATAATCTAAAGCTATAACTAACATCAAAACAAAATCAACTAATTATCAGATATGATTCTCAAACAAGTTGAATTATCTAAAACTAACATTAAACCAAAATCAACTAACTGATGAATGTGATTCAAAAAGTGAAATTAAGTTAACTAGCATCAACCTAAAATCATATTTTTGAATTGCAGTTATATTATAGTTCAAAATAAAAATGCATTAAGTTTTACCTCTGACCATATGTAAAGTAAGCACTATTGAGAAAACATGATCAATAGCTCAATGATT
The DNA here is from genome assembly GCA_903798125.1 of Danio choprae. Lineage (NCBI taxonomy): Eukaryota > Metazoa > Chordata > Actinopteri > Cypriniformes > Danionidae > Danio > Danio choprae. The sequence goes on from CAIGQW010054868.1 coordinate 2,657,147, forward strand.
CCAGAAAAGAACAATATATACAAGTTTATCATAACTTTAGCCTTGGTACTCGTTTCTGCTTGCATCTTAATGAAAGCAGACACATCTTAAACAGGTGTTTACTGAATCTGCGACATCCGATAAGCCCTAGCAGCCCTTTTCATATTCAGGTCAGGTTTTAAGTCTGTTCTTCGTAGCAACTGTTTTGTCAGTGGATCAGACGTACCGTATCTGAAATCAAAAACATTTTATTCAAAATATTATTTTTAACTTTGTATTTCTACACAAAGCCTTACACTTTATAGTATTATACTGTTTCCCAACAATAAGGTAAGATAATTTTAGCTAACTTACATCTTAAGATGATGCTCAATGGCGCGGCGTTCATACACCATTCCAGCTTTTGTTATAACTGGATCGACAAACAACTTTTTTGACAGAGTACAAATGAGATTAGGAGGGATGACTGTTTTCAATAGTTCTGGACCTACATATTTCTAGAAAAACAAACACAGAGGTTTTTATTGGCATTTTGAAAACTCTGGGTAATCAGTTTGGAGTCTAAATACTGACCAACATTAATTGTGAAAAGTGAAAATATGTTGGTATGTTCATGGAATTATGCTTTGGGATTACCTTTTCCAAGTCATCCAAAGAGGAATTTGCATATTTTTCTGTGTTTTTCTTGGCTTCTTCCTCATATTTTTGTTTGCTGGACTGGAATTCTTCTGCCAAAATGCTTACAAAATAGTTAACTCTGTTAGCATTTAGGGTTTTAGTTTGGGAGATTATTCTAATATGTTTTCTAGATCTACTCTTTAATATCCAATGTACATTTATTATTTCCATAAATAAAGTCAACAATGTTATAATGCAATTCTATTTACCTGTCCAAAGGATCACTTGGTTCAGGTGCGATCAAGAGCCCAAACACAGCATCCAGAATCTCTCTCATTGTGATGTGGGCTGAGTAATTCCGATCAAATATGTTGTGACATATTCTTCCCTCATTGTTCACGTTGCAATGGTAAACCTTTATAGAAATAATTAAGGCAATTTAATAAAAGCTGGGGGTGAGAAAAAATTATTTTACATTAATTTAATGACTATTTTCATTTTATAGTGGTGACAGGGTGAAAGAGACCTGTGAACTTAAACTGTTGAAAAAAGACTTGTCTCAACAAGTAGGATATTTTTTAGAATCTTGCAAGTATAAGAAATTATGTTAAGTCGTTTCTGCCAGATTTTCCAACAATGGCCCCTGATAATCATTTTATGTAACATATTAGCTAAGGGTTAAATTTCTATTATTTATAATATGAGGATAAATCAGACATCCTCCCCCATAGAAAATATTAGGAAAGCCTGGGAGGAGGACCTTGGTGGTCCACTCTCAGATCATACATGGAACTGTGTTCTTAAACAGGTTCACTCATCATCTATATGTGTTATGCCAAAGTTAAATGTTTCCTGGTGTTAGCTCTTTGTGCAGTAGATGCCAGTGTGCTAAAAGTACTTTAAAGGGCACCTTTACTTTTGTAAGCTGTTTGGACAGAACTGTGTGTAGGTATAATGTGTCCACAGTCATATTGGGGTGATATAAAGACAATAAGTCTCTTTTTTTCCAATTTCCTGACGTTAAAATAAGATCCAAATCCCTCCCTTTTTGAGGCCTACAGCAACTTGATGTAGAAGTGCGGTTTCCCTGCCCACCGAATTGATTGACAGCCGCGTATTAACATGTCTCTGTAGTAACGCATATAATCATATCAACAAGACAGGACTTGCACAAAGCAACTGGGATTAAAAGATTTGTTCAGCTCGCTGTGCTCATCAGTCATCATCAAATGTGATCAAGAATGAGTTTTACAAGTTTAAAACATTTTTAAAACAGTGCATGTTTGTAATAAAGATAGTAAAATTGCTACGCAATTCATCACCACAGCCGCATAGCATCAATACAATTATGAAAGACACTTCAATCTCAGTTTGTGGACTTAAATCAGGTTTATTTTGTATATTAACATAATGATGTCCATACAGCAGTGGATATTTAAGTGTACCCTGTCACATTTGCCCTGCAAAAACAGTGCAAAGCTAACGTGTGTGTGTGCGTGATTGCGCGCAAGCGAACTTTATAACGTCATTGTGTGTGACTCATCGCTTCAGAAAGGCTTAAATTAACTCCACAACAAATATATCAAATAACCGTTGTTAAAGTTCTTACTGTAGTAAGGGAGATCTGCTTCATCCTTGTCTGTCACTGAGCTGTTTGTCTACATCACAGGTGTCAAAGCCAGTTCCTGGAGAGCCGGTGCTCACAGTTTAGTTCCAACCCTAATTAAATACACCTGATCAAATTAATTGAGTCCTTCAGGCTTGTTTGAAACCTACAGGTAAGTGTGTTGAAGCAGGGATGGAACTAAACTATGCAGGGCTGCGGGCCCTCCAGGAAGTGGCTTTGACACCTGTGGTTTACAATAAGGCTATGGCTGTGACATGCATGTGGGAACGGTGGGCAGGGAGAACCAGTTCATTAGCATTAAAAGCACAGGCAACAAAAACAGCTACAATGTCCAAACAGCTCACATTTCCCAGATTCAAAAAAATATGATAAATAATCTGATGGGTAATTTGAGCTGAAACTTTACAGACACATTCTGGAGACACAAAATATTTATATTAAATCTTGAAAAATGATACATATTTGTGCCCTTTAATGCACATATTTTAAATGTAAATTAGATAACTCCTAAATTAGATAACTATTGGAGATTGATATTTGACGCCCAGAATTAGTGTTAGAACCACTTATTTGCCATGGCATTATTTGCTCTAGACAACTCATGTTTTATTCAACTCTTTAAGAGGATCTGGAAAACAATTCTATATGGCACCGTTTTATTGATTAAGTTGACCACATTATGTAATGGCCTACAAATATATATATTTTCATTCATTCATTCATTTTCATTTCGGCTTAGTCCCTTTATTAATCTGGGGTCGCCACAGCGGAATGAACCGCCAACTTATCCAGCATATGTTTTACGCAGCGGATGCCCTTCCAGCTGCAACCCATCTCTGGGAAACATCCACACACACTCATTCACACACATACACTAGGGACAATTTAGCTTACCCAATTCACCTATACCGCATGTCTTTGGACTTGTGGGGGAAACCGGAGCACCCGGAGGAAACCCACGCAAACACTGGGAGAACATGCAAACTCTACACAGAAATGCCAACTGACCCAGCCGAGGCTCGAACCAGCGACCTTCTTGCTGTGAGGCTGTACAGCGCCACTGTGAGGCCCTATATATTTTTTATTTACTTAATTTATCCTTTTCTCTTTAATCTGTATTTGTATATATTTATTATTACTACTACTATTACTATCTATCTTTTCACTATTGGAAAGTGTATACATGTATTTATATATATACTTATTTATTTTTTATTCTTTTTCTTTTCATTTATGTATTTATTTTATTATTATTATTATTATTATTATTATTATTATTATTATTATTATTGTGTGTTTATAAACACCTGTAATTTCAGACTGAAGTAATTGACAGCTAGAAAACTATGGTATGTTTTGTTCTGGGTAAGGGCTGTGGGGTTTGTGAATGTGTATACTTGGAAATCCACAAAAAATATGAAAACAAAAATGGATTTTGTGTAGATTTTCCAAATTTGACAACTGCAGATGAGATTCGGATAGTAAAAAGGATACATGCGTGAAGAATCTCATATGAGGTGGTTTCACTGGATAATCAGGACCAAATTCACAATACAGCTCAAAGACTCCAGTTTCATAAGGGGTGTCAGGTGGACCTTTCATGAGAATCTTCCAAAAGGCTAAGAAGCAGAAATCATATTGTATTATTTGATCACATTAACATTATAATAAAAGTATATGCATATTTGTTTGCCTTCTCTCTGATTTGACAAATTAAAAATTTGTTGTTTTTACATAGCGATAACACTAACTTGCGATATGCACATTAATACTAACAATGATGTACATATTTGGAGTTGTTGCAAATGCATTTATTGCTTTTAAATGCATTTTGTAGCATTTGTATATTGGCATTATTTTTTTCCCAAGTACAATACTAAAATTAAAGATTTTATGTTGTAGCAATGTATAGCAAATGCAACTTTCAGCATAACTTTATTTAATTTTCTACATATTAATAATAATGCCTCATCCTCAGATGGCATGTCCACAGTGACTGTATATTCTGTAAGCATGTGATGCATATTTCACACAAAAATGGAAAGTTAGAGACAACTGACCATGAAAGTTAAGACCCAGCCATTATGTGAGCTCTACGTAATTAATGTCAGATAATTATGTGCATGTGTCATTATGTGTCAATGCCAACAGTAAAGGTGTCATTATAGCTGTAAGGTAAAAATGTGTTTAAATCAATCGTACAAACAAACAAACATCAGTTGGAATAAAACTATTCATGCTCATGTGTGATTTCTTGTTTCATGCTCACTTTGTTTCACTTTCATGCTCATGAAACTAATTCCTTATTCTTCTGACATTCCAAAACTGTTAGAGAGCAGTAGCAACTATAGCTTCTAAGAGAATGGTTTTCTTGCATGGCTGATTTATATTTTTTTACATTTTTAAATATTATTTATCTTAAAAAGGATTGTTTACTTACTAAAATCAGACTCTGATGGCAACACTGTGCAGAAAGGGTGAGGGTCACAATGAAGATTCTTGAGCTCTTCCATAATTCTCTTGTCTTTCTCAAAAAAGTGCCCTGTCTTGGATTCCATAATTCTCCTTTTCAAAGCACTGCAAGGAATTGTGCATACTTTTTTATTACAAGAACTCCTACATGCACACAATGTTTTTTGTAATTGATTGACATCTATCGATCTATATTCCGTTTTCACATGCCACTTAGATGGATGGTCCTAGAACATGTTTTGGTCTTGGTAGTACTTACTTCCCTGTCATTGTCACTTTGTTGTGTAACTGTGGAGGTAGTTTCATCTCTGGTTTGACATCATAGCCAAATGTCTTAAAAATGTTTAAGTCTTCCTGTCAAATATATATAAAAACAATTTGTAATAAATGTACATTTTTTCAGTTTATTTGTATGTACAGTTGAAAATGCTAATTTTTCATTCTTGCCGTTACTTTCAGTTGAAACTTTTTTCATAATAATGTAAATGAAATATGAGTTATCCTATATGCTATACCACTTCAGTAAGTGATGATATATCATATTTTTTCTTTTCCTTCCTTTGTTCCATTGACAAGACCGTTTCCATCTCAAAGAGCTGCAAGGCTGCTTTGCTTGTTTCAGGCTTAAAGCAACAACCACCTGAAAAAAAACCATCAGTAATATGTTGTAATTACTATAGCAAAAACAATATATGAAATATGAATTTCATACTGTATATGAAAATATGCTAAATATGCAGTATTTTTTAAAGCCTGAATATAAAAGTTACCTGTAAAGTTGCTAATCCCATGCAGCTGAGTATTGTCAACTTTGCCAATTAGTACAGCATCAACAACAATTTTTGTTTTCATCAACTTGATTGCAGTGTTAACTGAATTAGATTTTGACCTGTTTTTGTTAAAAGAAAATAAATTAGTCATGTTTGGGATGAAAAAGAAGGTGAGATCTCAAATGCAGATCAAACTAAAAAGTATAACTAAGTGGAAAAAACAACAAATTCCTAAAGGTCAAATAGCATGGTCCAGCAAAAGATTGAGGACAAGCAGAGTTGCTGGAGATTTGTAATGCAGTTTCACACCACAATAGTAAGCAGCATGGGATTGGTTCATACAATTAATGCAGCTTGTAAGAGCTTTTACACTGGAAACATTTGTAGAGAGTGATTGCCACAGCAAGGTATATGAAGTACAGACAGGCACAGCAAATGAAATGAGATGCTACAGTTATGTCTAGGTGCCATTTTGAGGTGGTTAACTAAAAAATGTTATTTTAGAAATAAAAATGCTCTTAGACAATGACTGAAAACATACCCAACATCATTTCCATCTGTCAAGCAAATAATGCGACATTTGCAGTCAGGAAATTTCTCTCTGATTTGGTTAAGTTCTTGACATCCATGGTTTAATGCATCATACAGTAAAGTCTGTCCACTTGGCTGCAGTGTATGAACATACTCCTAAACAAGAACAACAAAAAGTCAATTGTAAAGTATCCAATTTAATGAATATAACAATATGCTGTTAAGATTTATTTGTGCATGTTTTGTGCAAAATAATCTCGTTATCACAACATGAATGAAAACCAGCAGTAATACTACACAATATATACAAAATACTACTCAAACATGAACTACGACATTTCAAATTAAAATTATTAAATAAAAAATTCATTTACCTTAAAAGTTTCCACGGTTTCTGTGAAAGTGTGAAGTGTTTTAACCACAGAGTCAAATTTAACAAGGCAGATAATTTGTTCGAAATTATAAGCCATACATCGGTTTGAAAAGCTGTCAAATATTTGTTTGATGGCATCAATTCTCTTCATTTGGCAATCTTTGTCAAAACATTCCTCCCCCATGGAGGAACTTGAATCAAAGAGCACCTTTAAAAATATATATATACTTAAATGCAAAGTCAAATGATAGACATTCATATATATAATATTTTTTTTAAATAAAGTTATATAATTTATATAACATATTTATCATTTATATTTATAATTTGTATAAATAACCCCAATTCCAAAAAGCCAGGATATTGTTACAAATGTAACCGAGAACATAGCATTTATTTATTGCTGTTCTTTGGTTTGAAGTTTTTCTATTATCCTCATTTGTAAGTCGACTTGGATACAAGTGTCCACTACAATAAATATAAAAAATAAATTCATATAATTTAAAAAAATCAATGATTTTCAAATCTCATATACCCACAATTTCATTCATTCATTCATTTTCATTTCGGCTTAGTCCCTTTATTAATCTGGGGTCGCCACATGATATACAGGAATGAACCGCCAACTTATCCAGCATATGTTTTACGCAGCGGATGCCCTTCCAGCTGCAACCCATCACTGGGAAACATCCACACACTCTCATTCACACACATACACTATGGACAATTTAGCTTACCCAATTCACCTATAGCGCATGTCTTTGGACTTGTGGGGGAAACCAGAGCACCCGGAGGAAACCCACGCCAACACGGGGAGAACATGCAAACTCCACACAGAAACGCCAACTGACCCAGCCGAGGCTCGAACCAGCGACCTTCTTGCTGTGAGGCGAACGTGCTACCCACTGTGCCACCGTAAGGCCCATACCCACAGTTTATTTAAATAAATAAATTATTGAACTTATTCAACTGATGAAACACATCTCATAAAATTTGGAATGCCATATTTGGCTATTGGCCAGCACACATTGCATGTACATTCCAGGCCTGAGCACACTTTGAATTACACACATTTGTTGTGTGTAACTGTTTATTGATTGATTGATTGATTGATTGATTGATTGATTGATTGACATATTTAGGTAAGTTACAGCCATCAAAAATCTCTCTTTCTCTTACTCAGTTTCAACTGGTACATTTTCTCAGTTTAAATAGCTCATATGTCATGTGTTTATGATATTTGTGAATTTTTTTGTCTGTTTTGGAATTGGGTTGGTAATCTCATAATATAGATTTTGTTGTTTTATTAAACATTTCAATGTACATATAAAGTAGAACAGAAAACCTACCACAATAGCCTCCTTTGGAGTTTTAGTGACTTTAAAAGTTAGATCATCTCTGACATCTCTCAGCCTAGGGAGTCATAAAATTAAGTAAGGTAACATGCTGTTTTTAATGCTTACTGAAAATGTTCTATAATCATATTTATGATCTATATTCACTGGTTTAAAAAGTCTTTCAATATAACATGATCAAGATTATATATATATATATATATATAAACATTACTTTCTTAACTCAATTATTGTATTATTATGTTTAAATTAAAGCTCAGGTCTAACCCACTATAATATGGTGCAATGTTGTGATTCTAATATTCGTATATAATGTAACTTAAAATTTTAAATACTGTGTGTGTATTTAACCATTAAAGGGAAAGACATAAAAAGGTATTTACACACGTGATCTAGATAACCCAAGTTATTTTAAAAACTAAAAAAGATAGTCAATTTCACAGTTTTTTATTTGTTTGATTTGATGCAACACCGCACAAACATTGCTGTCCAACTGAAGCAGTGTAGGGCTAAGGTGTTAAACGTTGGATAAAACAGCACAGCATGCATGTGAATTAAAGTACTGTAAACCTAAAGAAATGGCAAATATCCAACTAGTGCACAAAACATATTATAGTGTGGACAGTGTGTGTGTATCTCGCACTATAATAGATGGGTTTTTGAGCAGGCACCTCAGGTAACTTATATGTTATGCAGGATAAATATTCAATACTTTTTCTTAGTATAATACCTTAGATAAAAATCCCATCTTTTTCCATCTTTTTGTTTCTCATACCTGCATTTCTTGATCACTTTAACATGTCAATAACTTTTAAGTAGTTCTCCCATCCTCGTATGTACACATAAAGACAGGTTATACACAGAACAACCTATTTAGCCTATCAATGTTAACAAATAACCCTTTTATTTACAAATAATGTTTACTAACAGGATCAAATAAAAATGAAAAAAAAATGCTTCATGAAAAAACACTTACTCATTAGCGAGTTCATCTACATTCACTGAGATGGTTTTTCCAGTAATCGGGTCAAAAACAATAATGCCTTGAGGAGTTGCTTTGTCTTTTGCCACGTACATGCCAAGTTTTTCTGTAACAGTAAGATGTTTGTTAATAGCCCTGTGAGTAATACTAATGAGGGTCTACTGATGATAGAGCAGAACAATACTCATTTTAAAACTAGTCTACATGGCCCCTTTACACTAATACGTTGGGCGTTTTAGAATGAAAATGATCCGCGTCCACACTGGCGTTTCACCTAGCGTTTCTGAACAGATCTCCGTCCACACTATACCACTAAAAAACCACACACACTGCAGCGTATGCGCACGTCTGAGCTCCAGGCAGTTAAGGGTGCTTTGAGCACAGTTTCCCAGGTGAGAGCAGCGCAGGTCGGACAATTCATCAAGGATCTACCGCTGGATCTAATCTCACTATATTTGTTAAACGTGATATTTAATTCATCTTGTTGTCTACATATCTGACGACATATTCCCCAACTTTGGTCTTTTGAATCTATTACTTGTTCTCAGGTAAAGCGTTTTGGCTGAGCGCAAAGATAAGTTAATATATTAATTTATGTAACCACGTACACTGATTCTGCGCATATGACTGATTGCTTGCCTTTATTTTGTATAATGTATAAACTTATTGTACGTTATACTTTTATAATGGCCATTATTGATTATTAAACTGATATTCAGAAAAGGAAACAGTTTCGTATTTTTCACTGAAAATGAAAGGAGTCAGTTATGTTATAGCCTCTGTTTTGTTATAAATATGCATACAGTGAAGATGACGGTCATATAAATATGTAGCTACACGACGCCTCAACATAGTGTCTGTTAAGTTGTTAATATCAAAATGAAAATTGACAGTTTATATCATGTTTTCATTCTATTGTTAAGATAGTGAAACAGTATAGCCAGGGTGATGTGAATGTTCCCTTTGAAGATTTACGCGACGTGTCCTCGTGAGTTTGTTTTCCATATCAAACTTGCGAAGTGTGAACTTACAAGGAAATGATGCAAGACTGAACTTTGTGTAGGCTACTTAATATTAAGGAAAAAGCCCCAATCAGATAGGCGAATGTCTGCAGCTATGCCTCCGTTTTCAGACGTCTCCGTTTTCCCCCATCCACACAGACGGAGCATCAGCGTTTTAAAATGAAAACGGCCTCTTCAGCGTTTTCAAAACTCCGGGGTAGTGTGGACGGAAGACTTAACCGTAGCAAAACTTATCCGATTTAAAACGAAAACGTATTAGTGTAAACGGGGCCTCAATTTGCCACAGAATTTACCATGACTGAGATGGACCAGACGTGATCCTTCAACTCCAACAGCCTTTAGTTGTAGTGGCGGAGTTACAATCAAATAAGAAAACTCTTCCACTTCCTTTTTCATTTGGGTAAATGTTTTTTCTGAAACAATGTTAAAGCTAAAAGAGTGCATTGTAATCAGTATTAGCATTAATGAGATAAACTGTTATATTTATGTATTTTGTAGAGAAACAGGCTTAAACCTAAATTCATTATTCATTCAAATGTAAGGGATAGCTCTGCACTACGCTAATGTAATGGCAACATTTGATTTATCTGGTTTTACACAAACAAAAATAGACTATATCATTTAGCATCACAAATTAAGGTAAATGCATTCATTTATACCATCAAAACATTTTATAAGTTAAATATCCTTTTTTTTAATCACTGGCAGGTTAAAACGTTTAGAGTATAGAAAATGTGTTCCTTTATTCAATAAGACAAAACTTAGGCTCATCAGAAAAAAATGCTCCAGTTACTTGGCAAAAAACCCCAATAACAATCATCTAAACACGTACCATAACACATATAAGGTATAATTGCGAAAAGTCTGAAAACATTTAGAGATTACCCTATACTAGCCCTATCTGCCAACAGGAATATACTCACTAAATTTTAAAAAGTTCATCCATCAAAGAACATTTGCAGTTAATTCAGTCACGCTCGAGCCATCCATGATATACAGTACAGCGCTGTGAAAAAGTGCTTGCCCCCTTACTGATTTCTAATTTTTTTTGAATGTTTGTCACACTTTACTGTTAACAAAAACTCTCACATAGTCAAAGAACTTGATCATGAAGATTATTCATTATAAATAATAAAGCTGTTTCCGATTGTTTTTGGGAGGCTAAGATTATCCCATTATTTATAATGTTCATGAACTTGCATGTCTCAAAATTGTGAGATTTGGACAACGTGTAACGAAAAGTTAATCATACCTGGATTCAGGAGTTCTACCAGTATAGCCAGTCCAGAAATGGTAGTAATCCATATATGGAGGGAGACTGAGCAAAATCTTTTCAATGTCAGTAGCTTTTTTAATTGATGTCTCCTTAAGGTTTGGCTCACTGCAGTTGGGAATTTTTCCTCCCTCTTAAAAATATTGTTATTTAAAAGGTATTTTATTTAAATAACAACAACAGCAGATGCATTTAACTTTGTCTGACAGTAAAAGTGAACTTTGCTATTTTTACATTTTGCTTTGTTTACCTCAACATATTTTTGGATATAACATACAAACACACTGTTACATCTGGCATAATGCCCTGTTATTTAGTTGACTTTTAGACAGAAAGACAGAGACAAAAAAAGCACAATCAATGAAATAAACATTATTATTACCTCTAATTACATCCAGCACATACATCCTGTCAAAAACGTCAGGCACCCCTGGTACATGCACAGGTTCACAAAATCGCTGATTTGTTTGCTGTGCTTTCATGGAAATTGGAGCATAGTTATCATTCTCTATGCCTTCCCTCTGCAAGAATTAATACTTTTAATAATTAAGGAATCATGTGGAGAAACTGTTAATTGTAATTGTTGTATAAGTATTGTTACAATTAGTATGAATCTTAGCAAATGCTAATGTTGAACATCAACAAAAATAACATATATGTACAGACAGACAAATTATAATTTGTTATTGTACAATAAAGGTGTTTTACCTTTTGGGACTCACTACACATAAAGCAAAGAAAACCTAATCTAAGCAATTGACATGCTTTTTTAAACACATAGAATCTACATTATAATTTTCAGATGGTTATGCCAATCTAGGAGAGTATTCTTAAAAAATGCAAATATAATCAGTGAAATGCCAGATCTAGCCCAATCAGATAAACAATTTACTTTCCATATTTTCTATCATCCAAATTTAGTAGTTTGGCATACCTCCTGAAGTCATGTCAGAACTAAGGACATGGCATGGGGCATGATCTTGATTTTTTTGTTATAAAATTATTTACATATAATTAAAATTTAACTTATTATAAGTGACTTCGCCATAACTTCACTAGCTCTGCACCTCATAACTCATAACTTATTCTAGGATCATCAGATACCTGGGAGTGGTTCTTGTTGATTAGGTGAAACCACATTGCTGAAACTGCACATACATGCAGATTCTGACTTGTGAAGTGAAGTGTCCCACTTAACCAGTTGTTCCTCCTCTTGTTATTCCAAAAAAAAGTTATTATAAAAAATGATTCTTTAGATTCTGAAATGTTCTTCGCTCGCTGTATTGAGTGCATGTGTTTGAGACTGCGTGTCTTAGCTTCCATGTGCAAGTCTGCAGCCAGATACTATTGGGCTCAAGATCCTTTGCCAATCCTTCCCCGTTCTCTCTCTGCACCCCACACTTTCCTGTCAATACTATCCACTGTCCTATCAATTACAATTTAAACCCTACTATATTAAAAACAAGTACAGCATTGTCTTTAGGCAAGAAACACTATACAGTATGTCTATAAAGGCTCAAATTTTATGGATTTGAGGTCTGAGACCAAAAGAAAAGTAGAGAGACCGATGGCCCTGGGTGATGCATCTCTATTGTCAGCACTCCCTATTTATTTTTTATCTGTCTGTTTGTTTTACCTATAAGACTTGTAACTAGATCTGCTTACATCTGGTTATTTGAAGTACTTTTAATATCCTCATTAGTAAGTCGCTTTAGATAAAAGTGTCTTCTGAATCTAAATAAGTCACGGTGGCACAGTGGGTAGTATGATCGCCTCACAGCAAGAAGGTCGCAGGTTCAAGCCTTGGCTGGGTCAGTTGGCATTTCTGTGTGGAGTTTGCATGTTCTCCCCGTGTTTGTGTGGGTTTCCTCCGGGTGCTCCGGTTTCCCCCACAAGACATGCGGTATAGGTGAATTGGGTAAGCTAAATTGTATGTGAATGTGTGTGAATGAGAATGTATGGGTGTTTCCCAGTGATGGGTTACAGCTGAAAGGGTATCCACTGTGTAAAACATATGTTGAATAAGTTTGCTGTTCCTTCCGCTGTGGCGATCCCTGATGAATAAAGGGACTAAGCCGAAGGAAAATGAATGAATAAATGAATGAATGTCCCTTTTGTATAAAAACAACTCCCATTTCTTTTCATGTCCTTTTAACACAAATTCCGATTATCAAAGCATCTCTGACTTATTTATAAATGTGCATTAAATAATTCAATTAAAACAGTACCTTTGCTTGACACATGAGGTAGGCCCAGCACTCTGGAGCATACTCAAAAACATCAATGTCCTCAATTATCCTGTCATCAACTCGTTTTGTAAGGCTAGGCAACAACTCTCTGAAGAGAAAGTAAAGTCCTTCAACAATAGCAATCTGAAAGAGTACACAATTTAACAAAATGAGCATATCTTTTTAACTGTCTAGCACATTTACATTTGCTAAAAAAAGTATGTGAACCCTTTATGATTACTTGGATTTCAACATAAATTTCACAGAAAATGTGTTCTGATCTTCATCTAAGTCACAACAACAGAAAAACAAAGTCTACTTAAACTAATACTACACAAATGTGATATATTTTTATGTTTTTATTGAACACAACGTGTAAACATTCACAGTGCAAGGAGGAAAAAGTATGTGAACCCCTAGGTTAATGACTTCTCCAAGAGCTAATTGGAGCCAGAAATCAGCCCAACTAAAGCCCAATAAATGTGATGAGATTGGACGTGTTGGTTAAAGCTGCCCTGCCCTATACAAAACACACATTGCCTGAGGAGAACCATGCCTTGCACAAAAAAGCTCTCAGACCTACAATCAAGAATTGTTTACTTGCATAAAGCTGGAAAGGGTTACAAAAGTAAGTCGGAATGTCTACAAATGGAGAAAGTTCAGCCCTGTTACTACTCTCCTTAGGCATGGTCATCCTGTAAAGATGACTGCAAGAGCACAGTGAAGAATGCTTAATGAGGTGAAGAAGAATCCTACAGTGTCAGCTAAAGACTTACAGAAATCTTTGCACATTAAATAGGAATGGAATTCATGTGAGGACACCATAGAGGAAACCACTGCTGTCTGAAAAAAAACATTGCAGCACGTTTGAAGTTTGCAAAAAAGCACCTGGATGGTTCCACAGCACTAATGGCAAAATATTCTGTGGATAGATGAAGCTAAAATTGACTGGTTTGGAAAGAACAACTATGTGTGGAGAAAAAAGGTACAGCCACACCAACATCAAAACCTCATCCCAAGTGTAAAATATGGTGGAGGGGCCATCATGGTTTGGGGCTGCTTTGTTGCTGTTATCGACGGAAAAGAGAATTTCAAAGTTTATCAAGACATTCTGCAGAAAAACTTAAGACCATCTGTCCACCAACTGAAGCTCAACAGGATGGATGATGCAACAGAACAACGACCTAAAGCATAAAAGTGAATCAACAACAGAATGGCTTCAACAGAAGAAAATTCACCTTCTCAAGTGGTACTAACCTCAACCCAATTGAGATGCTGTGGCATGACCTCAAGAGAGCCATTCACACCAGACATCCCAAGAATATTGCTGAACTGAAACAGTTTTGTGAAGAGGAATGGTGCAAAATCTGTTATGCAGGTCTGGTCTGCAACTACAGGAAACCTTTGGTTGAGGTTACTGCTGCCAAAGAAGGGTCAACCAGTTTTTAAACCCAAAGGTTCACATAATTTTTCCACCCTGCACTGTAAATATGTACATGTGGTTTTCAATAAAAACATGAAAACATATAATATTTATGTGGTGTTTGTTTAAGCAGACTGTGTTTTTCTATTGCTGTAACTGAAAGATCAGAATACATATTCTGTAAAATGTATGCTGAAATCCAACTAACCCAAAGGGTTCACATACTTTTTCTAGCAACTGAATATATTTAAAAATGTTTCTATTGTTTAGGAGCAGCAAACAATTTACCTTCTGAACCCGTGTGCTAGTAATATTTTGGCAAATAGTCTGATACAAGCTCTGGGATAAGGCATTGCATCCACTGATTTTTCGAATATATGCAATCACGTTCTTGAACTTATCTCCACCATTTCTTTGTATCTATAATTTCAGAATAGATTAATTGTTTGAGAATTGCAGGAACAATTCCGAATTTAAGGTAATTTTTTTTAAATAGGAAGAGGGAATTGATTTTAAAAAAATAATAAGAGGAAAATTACAATGACTTTCAGTGTTGAGAAAAATACACTGAGCCCCTTTTCTGTTTGTTTCATAGATGGTGTGATATCACTTTGGCAGAATTCAATCATTTCTGGTTGATTGTCATGAAATGAAGACAGAGAGAAATGTAACAGTGTGTCTTCATTAATCCCAAGATTGAAAAGAGGTTCACTGACATTCCATTCATAGTCTCTAAAAAGAGAAAAAAAGTTAAATATTGATCGTGTAACCATTTATTTTAATTATTTTCAGTTTAATATTTTGCATTGTATGCCACCCATGTGCATCAAAATGAAAATGATTACCTCAAGTAAAGCACATGTGGTGGTATTCCACTCTCCTTCGCAAGCCGCCCTCTCAACTGAATCAATGTATCTTGTTCCAAGTCCACTTGAATTTCATATCTGCCCTGTTTGTTCAAATAAATTATATTTTTATTTGTCTGTCTACATATGGCCTTAATGTTTTCATACAGTGCATTGATCCAATGTAAAATTGTTATCTGATATATAGTATGTATGTGGCTTATATTTAAGTTAAAAAATCGTCCAAATTTTTTTGGTGGAAGAAATGTTTTTGTTTTAGCTTGAAGGAGTGTGTGATGCATCTTTAAACCACTAGAAAAGCCAATTTTCCTCCTGAGTTGTGTTGTGGATGAAATATAGGCTAAATAATAATATTTAACAAAAGGGACTGACAGAAGATGTATTTAGAACAAATGTATATTAAAACACAGGCAGGAATGAATATCAACATCTTCATAAACAGATGAGTTAGGTCACCTTTTATGTCTGAATGTATTAGAATGTATTTTGTCATACATTAAACCCATTTTAGCCACAGCAACTATAGTTGCCAAAGTTCATAGTTGCCATTTTCAAGTAATTTTCTAGATGTTATCCATGTTTTATTTCACAATGACATGTAAGCAAACAACCAACATTAAAAAAAAAAGAAAAAAAAGAATTGACTTACTTCCTGTAACATGAGGCTTTAAATGTCCTACCTCTAATTACAGGATGCATATAAAGGCCATTTTCATGTTACCGAAAAGATTTAAAAAAATAAATAAATAAAGATCTACATAATCATGAAGGTTTCTAGAATCATCCAAACAAAACAAATTTTACAAGAGATATTTCGTTTTTTGTATACTGTATCAAAGGTCAAATCAGCTACTATTACAAATAAAAAAAAGATCTGTTGAAAGCAGTTGATTTGAGTTAGAATGCCAAATCTCCTATTCAAATTTGACATTGATGGTTAATCTTTTCTAATAGTAAAAATGTTTTTAGCTTCATACCTTTAACATCACGTGACAGAAGACAGTGACAGGCCCTTTATTTATTACGTTAGTCTGGGGGTGGCTGGGTGACCCTCTTAAGTTTTCTTTAGGTGTAAATATGGCATACAGTTCACTTTCATTTTCAATATGCCTCTCATTCAGGGACCCTGTTAGAATGGGATATGTTTTGTCTGATTAACTTTGTTCATGTGATTACTGTAACAAATATCATACTAAATTAAATTTGCCAAAGTCTTCAGTGGTTAAGTGGAAAATGCTTAAAAAATAAATGAAAGCTAACATGTATTGAAAAATGGATCATCTGTCAGAGGCATCCCATCAGCAGTGAACAGGCACACGGTCATGTGATTACTAATGTTCTCTAAAAAGCTAATCCTCAGAACAAGGTCATCCATTGTGTTTTGGTTTGGGTCCATATCTGTGCAAGAAACACAAAGTCATGAATATTATGTTTTACATTTAAACAAGTCATTATTCTATTTCATGGTCAGAATTTACAGAAGAAATAAATACCAAATATTTCTTTCCGCTCTTGACATTTTGGGAATGAATAATATATGTGATATGCCTGTAGTGATTTTGTCGCTGATCCTTTGTGGAGAGGACCTGGACCAAGTCTTTGAATCTCATCTGTCATTTTTTTAAATTTATTCCTCTGAACCTGGGAAAAATCTTGGAAAATAAAAAGACAAAAAGAGGTTTAATGTCAATTTTGTTTTTTTTTTGTTTTTTCTTTTTAAGAAAAAACTTTACAAAACTTACTCATGTTGTCCAGGTCTTTATCAGTTACACCATCAATGAAATCCTGAACTCTTTCAATTCCAAGTTCAAGAAAACTGTTATAGAACTTCTCTAGGTTGTTTTTTTCTAAAAGCTTGTATATTCTGTCCATCTGAAAAAAAAACAAATTATATAACCAGGGGCATTTTTACTATTTACTTACAAATTATCGAGTCAGTTTAATTAATACATCTTACATCAGAGTCATTATATAAGCTTATGGGTTCTACAAGTGAGACATTTGTTCAGGTTTTCTTTTTTCTTCTTCTTTTTTTTGCTGTCTGTGTTGACAGTAATTTCAACCCCAAATCTAGTGAATCAATATAATTTATTTGCATATTCTAAGATGCAGATACACTATGTGAAAGTTTTTAAAATAATTTATATAAAATACATTATACAATGAATTAAAAGACAAACAAATTGTCCACAAAAACAAACAAACAAAACAGATTTTGTTTGTACAAAAATACTTTATTTCTAAAATATTTTGGGTAGAAGCTGACATTTAACATTTATTTAGATATCTTCATATTTACATTTATTCTAATAATTTAGTTAGTTATTATTTCACACCTGCAGACACAAAATAAAGTTAAAGAAATAAAATTCAATAAAAATAATTCAAATAAAAATTTGGTTTAAATAGGATACCATTTCAAATAGCAAGAAATAATTCTAGAATTTGTGCTTTGTTTAATATTCTTCATAAATAGTTTTTCCTTTTCATGTGTGCCCTCTCTTTTAATTATTTTTTTAAATCATTTTTCTTAATGATTCTTAAATGTTATTCGTAATTCTCTTATTATTAAAAAGTAATCTCTGAATGGTTTGTACATACTATATTCTCAGTTTGACATGTAGCCTATGTACCGTAACTGTAACTTTCGTGGTTATTGCAATAAAAATTAAAAAGAAAAATTAATAACGCCTTGTGTCACGAGAGCCCTGAAGTGTTCCGTTTTCAACTCCGCCCCTAACTGCTCTCGGCTGACCGCCGTCTGCTGTCGTGGTTCCAGTCGAACGCAAGTGTTTCGCTGCAATCACGTGGGTGATAAGATTCAATCATACCTACATGAAGCAGTACTTCGAAAGGGACCAGTTTTGACCATGCAATATATTTCACTAACGTGTGGGGCTTCAAACAATATTGTTTTCGAGGAAAAATATCGTTTATCACCACTATTAATAACTACACAATTTATTGTTGGGAGGGAACAACTTGCACCATAAAAGGGCCGGGGATACAGCAACCGGATAAGGTGCGTCACTCTGAAAAGCCAAATGAAAGTTATAAGGAACATCTCTAATAATTATTTTATGTATTTAGGCAACGTAAACTTCAAAAATACTGCAGTTTATTGCGACTTCCTCCCTCCACCACCACCCAAAAAATGGTTTAAATATGCCTAGGCCTATTGTTGATGACGTTCTTATTATGTAAACCGATTACAGGCCGCCTTGAACTATTTTAAATGCACCCTAATATTTTTTTCATATGTTGCTTCACACTAACTTACCTATAACGTTAAAGTCTATACTTTTGGTTTTGATTTATTGTACCATCTTTGTTTTCAACAAACAGGAAGTGAAACTTACTTCTGGTTATATTAGAAATTCTGAAAAGTGCATGAAAACAGTTTTTTTCTATTAAATCTAGTTATAGGCTATTCTAAATTAGAATTAAATAGCCTAACGTCAGTAGCCTAATTCGGATTTAAAATTTAATCTATATCCCATTTCACTTAAAATATGTATAG
>CAIGQW010054868.1:2676195-2719577 GCA_903798125.1 Danio choprae
GGATTTAAAATTTAATCTATATCCCATTTCACTTAAAATATGTATAGACTATGTAGGCGAATTACATTGGTATTGATGTGTATTTTAAATTAGACTTAAACTTGCAATTTAAGTTTATAAAATTTGCTTACCTCGTTTGCCATCTTCTGAAACGTGATCACTCAGAGAATGAACGCTTTTGTAATTGTGAGTTTCTCTTTCAGTTATAAGAATAGTTCTTTTAAAAGGAGGAGCACGTTGACGTAGATTTTTTTTTTTATCCTAAAGCGTCACTCAAAGCATCAGGGCAAAACGATCTGACAATTCTTTGAAGCAATGTGCAGTTGGGTTGCATTGAGAAAACTTCCATACATTTGTTTTTCGTTTGTATAATTATTTAAAGTAAAACAATCATATGATTATTATTTATTATCTAATTATTGTATCATATTAATTTATTTTAATTATTATTAATTAACATTACAGTTTTTCCCAAATGCTAACAAGTGTTAACCAATACTTAAAATACTTCTTCTAAAATCTTAACACGGCAAAACAACTAGTCTATTCACACAATTAGCCAAATAGTAAATTTTCTGGCCAAACCATGTTTTGTTAAATAAATACAAACTCTACATTTCAAAATGCTGGATACTTTTTTCTACATTTACTCTATCAAAACACAGTGAATCAGATTCAAAATCTAGTCATTAGGTCTAAACATTAGCATATCATAATAATTAATTCAACTGCGTTGCTTGTTGTGTTTCAGTAATTAAATAAAAATAAATAAACTTTTAAAGTCATGTGAACTTTATTTATCATGCTTATTTGCCAAAAAAATTGCATTACTCTGTGTTTAGTTTTGAGATATCATGTTTTTGTGCATTGAAGTGTACAACTGCAAAACACATGATATAAGGAAATTACTAAACTTGGAGATTACATTTTTAGTAATTTTCAGAAATCATGTTTCTTACGTTGTATTGAAGAGTACAACTACAAAAACATGATTTCTGTAAAACTTAAATGAAATGAACTGTTCACACACACACACGCACACGCACACGCACACGCACACACACACACACACAAAATGTTCTTCTGTGTTTTTTAGCTCTCAATCCTAGGGGGAAGAACTAAGTAACCTACACAGAACCTGTAATGGTTCTTTGTGGGTTCTTTGGGGTGGCTAAGGTACTACAGTATATAGCACAGATAATGTAGAGTATAGGTATACTGTAGGTGGTATATACAGGGATTGGACAATGAAACTGAAACACTGGCCAATTTAGTATACTTGTGCTAAATGGGTGCATCACTGCCCACATGGAAAGGCCTATATGTAGTATATATGCACATATGATAATATATATGCTGCATATGTAACGGGTTTTATTTTTAGAATCTCGTGGTGACACACTAAGGGCAGGACACACCTACTGACGTCGACACGTAGTTTTATTGCTTAAACCTGTGCAGCTCATTACTGGGAGCGCGTGGATATTCAGCATTTTAAAATGTGTTCGTGTGAGCATTGCGTGCGACTTCTCGAGTGCATGTGAAGCCTCCGTGGTCGGAAACCGTTCTCTTTAATCTCTTGTTTGTCTTCTCCTGGTGAGTGGTCTGTTTTAAGTCTTTTCCTTAGTTTTAAGTGATAGTCTAATGCCTTTATCATTAGGAAAGTGTGTGCGTGAAGTGACGAGTGCCATTCGCAAAGTCTGCTCTAGCCTACTAAATTACCGCGGTAAAGTTAGTTTGACGTTTGACATTCATCAGACATTCGGTTTCAAACCAATTAAATTCTTTGCTCCTGTTATAGTTTGAGCCAAAAATGTGTCAGATAGACATAAATATGTGCCCTTTATGTTGCACAAGGCTTAATTTCTCGATTAAAAAAAAAAAGAAACATACGAATGAATTAAACAATTCAACCATATGAAATTATACAATATAATCAGGACCAAAACATCCTGGTTATTGCACAAGACTCTGTTTTTGAAATTAGCACTTGTGGAGCTGCAGTCTAGGCGCCAGGCTGGAGAAGCTGGACATCCATCGTGTAAGCTGCAGGTGTGGGTAGGGCACCAGCGGGAGGTTAGGCTGGCCCACAGGATCAAACGTAGACTTGTTCATCACTGTACCCTTTCAGGAATCAGTCTCATGCGCTCCATTCCTCCATGGCCACCACGGTATCAGCTCGGGATACGGCCTGGTCCAGGACACCTTCGGATCATCTCTTCAGAGGTCTAGGATCGCATCGATGGCGCTGCAAATCTGTAGGGACCTTGGGATGAGTATCCCCAGGTGGAAATAGAAAATAAAGAAAATATTTAGCGTAGCTGCTGTTCATAGTGTATTTAAACCAGAAAGAAAAGGATTGTTATGGATGAAAATAGCAGTTATATAACAAATATGTAAAGCATATGAGAGTTTCTAACACAATGGCTGGTGTATTAAGACAGGAGGAGCACACTAATACACCATACCGTTATGCGACGCATTGAGTGTATGCTTTACTAAAAAGAAAAGTCTTTAATCTAGTTTTAAATTGAGAGAGTGTGTCTGAGCCTCGGACATTATCGGGAAGGCTATTCCAGAGTTTAGGAGCCATAAATGAGAAGGCTCGACCTCCTTTACTCGACTTTGCTATTCTAGGTACTACTAGGAGCCCTGCGTTTTGAGATCTTAAAGAGCGGGTTGGATTGTAACGAGACAGAAGGTTAGTTAGATAAACAGGAGCTTCATTATTTAAAGCTTTATAGGTGAGAAGTAGTATTTTGTAATCAATACGGAACTTAACAGGTAGTCAGTGTAAGGAGGATAAAATTGGGGTGATATGATCATATTTTCTATACCTGGTAAGAACTCTGGCAGCTGCATTTTGTACTAGCTGAAGTTTATTAATAGAAGTAATCCAGCCTAGAAGTCATAAAAGCGTGAACTAGCTTTTCTGCATCTGAGATGGATAGCATATTTTGTAACTTAGCAATATTTCTCAGATTAAAGAAGGCGGTTTTTGTGACATGGGAGATATGATTTTCAAAAGTTAGATTGCTGTCTAATATAATGCCCAGATCTTTTACAGTAGAGCTGATGCTAACTTTGCATCCCTCTAATTGCAGGTCGAGTTGTGAGATCTGCTGTGTACAGGATTTAGGCCCAATAAGAAGTAATTCTGTTTTGTCTGAGTTTAAGAGAAGAAAATTGTTGGTCATCCAGTCTTTAACATCTTTAATGCACTCAGTTAGAGTGTATTAACGGGAAGAATGTGGCACAAGCTTTGTTGTTCACAGTTATGTCTTTGTTTTTTTTTATTTGTTTTTTTTTTATATACAGTAATGAATCCATATTTCAGTATATAGTATACTCTGTAAACACTTAAATGAATTAAACACTGACCCCATTTGTGATAAAATATTCAAATAAACTCTAAAATTTTCTAAATATTATTTTGTATAATGCACAAGCTTTGTTGTTTACAGTTATGCCTTAGTTTTTTTTATATACAGTCATGAATCCATATTTTCGTTAAGTTGATTGCACTGTAAACACTTGAATGAATTAAACCGACACCATTTGAAATAAAAGATTCAAATCAACTCTAAAAATGTCTAAATATTTTCTATGATGCACAAGCTTTGTTTTTTTACAGTTATGTCTTTGTTGATTTTATATACAGTAATGAATCTATATTTTTGTTAAGTCGAATACACTGTAAACACTTGCATTAAACAGATAGCTTGAAGTTATGAAATCATCTGTAAAATATTAACACTTATCATTTATAATGCAAGGCTTTTTAGTAATGTGTTCATTGTTTTTATAAACGGTAATAATAAACACTTATGCTTCATGTAGAATGGGTTTCTTAAATCATATCAATCAATCAATCTACAGTTGTTAAAGGCTTTAAACTGTTGCTACAACTTCAAAAAAATCATAGTTCACTACTTTGAATAAAAGCTATAAAATTAAAAATCTGAAGAACAAGCCTTGTACTTTAAGGAGAGTAATAATGCTGTTGATTTGATAACTTTATCTCCAACTTGATTTAAATCTTTTATTTCAAATGGTGTCAGTTTAATTCATTACAGTGTATACTGAAAATATAGATTCATTACTGTATATAAAATTAACAAAAAACAAAGCTTGTGCATCATACAGAATAATATTTAGACCATTTTAGAGTTGATTTTGAATATTTTATCATAAATGGGGTCAGTTTAATTCATTTACGTGTTTACAGTGTATCCGATGTACTGAAAATATGGATTCATTACTGTATATAAAATCAACAAATTCATACCTGTAAAAAAAACAAAGCTTGTGCATCATACAGAATAATATTTAGACAATTTTAGAGTTGATGTGAATATTTTATCACAAATGGTATCAATTTAATTTGACTTTTACCATTTTTACATTAAGTTATTTAAATTATTATAAAATAAAGTGTAAATTTCAAAAACTTGTGCAATAATGAGGATGTTTTTCTGAACATTTTGGTCCTGGTTTTATTGTACAATTGAATTGTTTAATTCATTTGTGTTTTTTTTTTATTTTTTTTTTAAAAATATATTATATTTTTAAACTTGTATATTATATAAGTTTACTTCCTGTGAAAATATTTTGGTCTGTGTGTATATCCACAGGCGGCAAATGAGCTGTAATGTTGACGCTGAATTGAAGGGGAGTTTAAGTATGGGTTTGATTTTGCCACTTGCATGTATCATCTTTATACACTGATTTGCCGTGTGGAGTGTCCCCCATATTCTGGAATTATTTATTGCGGTCTCTTTGTGACCGTAGGTATTTAATTGGCAGTTGTGATGAGACCATTTTAAAAAGTTTGTTGTTTTATTTTTTTTAAATGTATGGAGTATACCATGGTGTGAATTGATAAATGTGCATCTTTTCATAAATCACGTCTCTGTCTTGAATTTAAAAACGATCCTAATATGCTATATCCTGGGACGTCATCTATGTGTTTAGAGATAAAGACTGCTAGCTGGTTGACCGTAAATTCACTTTATTCATAAGATTATGTAAGGTAACATTTACAGGAAGATTGTATTAGTTAACGTTAGTTCATACATTAGTTAACATAAATTTATCATTAACACATCTGTTAAGCATTAATTAATCTTTGTTCATTTTAACTAAACGTATCCATTAAAGTGTAAGGTGAATAACTTTTTTTTTTGTTTAGCGTAATCTGTTCATTTTCAATTTATTGTTGTATTGTATCCTTTTTAAATTAGCAGCTTAACGTAATTAGCTAATGTTTACTTGCACATAGACTAATGTATTTGTTCATTGATTAGATAACATGACTAAATGACAAAACCCATTTATTCAGTAATATTATATCTTTAACGTAAACGTATAAATGTATTGCTTAATGCAGTCAACATGACTCATGACTCATGTTCAGCACTCCAATCTTCAACTGGCATGTTATTCATATTTGTAGACTACTAACATGATTTATCACTACCAACGCATTAGTTACGGGAATTAGGAACCTTGTTTTGAAGTGTACACTACTCTTTGCTGACTTGTACTGCTAACCCAACATTACAACTTATGTGTTGCTAACATCTATGTATTTATTACAAAGCAGTAAATAATGATTTTACTGGACCTCAAATCAGTGAAAAACATTTACACATCTTTCAGATCCTTTACATTACATAACCGGGAGAACATTGCCAGATTTTATAACATAAAAATTGAATACAAAAATAAGAACTTTGTGAAATTCATATTAGTAAAGAGTGTACAAATGTTAGTAACATAATGTTGGAGTGGTGTACACTTCAAAATAAGGTTTCTGATTCCCTTAACAGATGGTTTGTTACTGATAAAAAAAAAAAATGCTAGTAAAGAGTTTACAAATGTTAGTAACACATTATATTAATGTTAAAGTAGTGTACAATTTTCTAATAGATTCATAATTCTCTTAACTAATGCTTTGTTAGTGATGAATCATGTTAGTAAAGAGTCCACGAACATAAATAACATGCAAGTTGAACATTGTGTAGCATTGAATCTGAGTCATTTATTTGTTCATGTTAACTAATGCATTAACTAACGTATTTATAGTATTAGTAAGTTTAGATTAACCAAGATTCAGTATTACTGAATAAACATGTTTCTTGTTTGGTCATGTTATCGAACCCACAAACAAGTACATAAGTGTATGTGCAAGTAAACATTAAGCTGTTAATATAAAGGGATGCATTAAAATGTCTCTTTTTAAGAGTATGTTAGCATTTAAAAAAAGCTTATGTAAAAAATCGTTCGCCATTAGTTCATGTTAAATCCAAATATTTTTCTAAATATTTATCTGATATAGCAAGTTTTTGATAATTTTGTATCTTGATTAAGTTTAGGTGATAATGAAAACCATGAATATTTTACGGGCTCTGTTTTGGGGTGTTTTGAAAAGTAACCGGGCAGTTTGCAGGTGAACTGCTCTATATAATTTTGTTTAGGTGTTACTTAAAATTATTTTATATATCTTTAGAAGTACTGTCGTAAAACGGTTGTAAAGTAATTTGAATGTTGTTAACAAGGGACAACAATAAATACATGGACATGAGATGTGGAATGCAAATATTATATGAATCAGAACAATTTTTACATCAGTCTCCATTTTATCCTTGCAGGTGGATCGCTCAGTCTTGGGAGTGTAAAACATATATGCTCTCCTCAGACGTCCACATCTGCACTGATTGACCGCAATCAGTTGTCTGTCGTACCTTTATTTTGAACACCGTATTTCCGTCTTCCCGTCTTCGACCTGCTGCAAAGTGCGCGTGCACGAGAATACATGTTCAAATGCGCATTAGCGGCCGAGATTGCATCGGTATAAATTCGCATGCCCATCCGAGATTGCACCGGTCTGAGACTGCATCAAGTCTGCATCCAGACTCTGTTGAAATCTACAAGTATTTCTTTATATGTTCCTGGTTAATAACCTAGGTGGCGTAGTCTGGTTTTATTCCAATATCCCTATAGCCAAGAGTTGCGTGTGTATGCCACATATAGGCAAAATTGAGGTGCATATAGAAGCCATATAGGTCTCCTGTATTGCTTCTTTATATCCACATAAGCCCTATATGTAGCCTACATACAATATGTCTCCTATATAGCTCATCTCATTTTGGCAACTGTCATACATGATGCTTATCTAGAATTTTCTATTATCAAGGCAATGACTAAGAACTAACAAAAAAAAAAAAAAAAAAGCAAAACTTGTGCGAACACTTGAAATTGTCATGTTATGGAATTTAACTATGGCAAATAAGCGAGAGAAGATGGAAAGCTATGATGTCTAATCGTTTTCCTGACACATTTACAAGGTCAATTCTTTCTTGTATAAAGATAGTGGAAAAGAAGAAAATGGATAACAAAATGGTTTTGTAGGTCACCCCCCCCCCCCCCCTCTTTTTGTCTTTTTTGTTCTTGTACTTATTGATTGTTCTTAAGTAAATAAAATATGTGAATTTCTACATGGGGTTTTATTTATGTTGTCTAGCAGCTATGGATTTTTATAATTTAACTAATATAGGTGAACGTACATATAATATAGGAAAACGTCCAATTTTATGTAACATATATTAAACACATATATTATAAACCTATATTAAAACATATAGGTTATTTCCATGTGGGTGACAAGAACTACTGAACCATTCTGGAAGACCATATGCACCCAATTTCTTAAACATAGTATTCGGAAGGCGGTGCTGTGTATCAGGATGATAATGCACCAATGCACAGCAAGACTGGTGACAGAGTGGTTTGATGAACATGAAAGTAAAGATGAACATCCAACCAGTTGTAAGTTCCAACCAGTTAGTCCAATGACGGTGTCTACTGGTGGATGAAGGTTCACTGTGTGCTTGGTCTTTCCAGTTCACAATGTTGTTTTAGGTTAAATTTTTCATATTTGACTCCAATTTTAATATGAGGTGGTTTTAGAATATTAATAATTTATTTTTCATTTGATCTGACTTGAGTCATAAAGCATTATTGTAATTTAATTTAGATGAATGTTTGATTATTTATTTAATCTGGTTTCTGTATATCATACTTGTTCATTCAGATTCCTATAGCATCCTGAGTCTTGTACCAGCCAAGTAATCTCTTAAACATACTAGTCTTGGTCATTAGACAGAGGTGATTAAAGTAATCTACTAGAGTTAATAATGCAAGATAAATTAGAACAATCTGAAACATAATTTATTTGCCAGGTAAATGTGTCTAATGCCAATTGTTCAGTCAATTCATAAAGGATTAATTAGAATTTCTATTTAACTTTGTGCTTTTAATAGAATAGAAAATAAATATATTTTAATACAGATACACAAATCTGTAACAGTACTGACTCCATGTAAAACAGTGCTATTTGACTTGCCAACAACAACAGCAGAGACCAAAGGTTTCTGTTCATAAATTTTATGGCAACAGTGACTTACTTTACGGACTTACGAATTAGACAATTGTGTAATTTACAAAATTCACCCTGCTTTTTTTTCAGGGGTTGCCACAGCAGAATGAACTGCCAATTATTTTATCAATTATTACATAATTTCAAAACAGTATGGTGCTGAATTGAACTTAAAAGTGCAGATTACAGGTTTAAAATCATATGCCACACTTTGAAAAGCTGTCCAGGATTTGCTTGATGGGATCAATGCCTTTTATTTGGCTGTATAACTCAAATGAAAGACTTATTGGTTATTGGAGCAATTTTAAAAGAATAAATTCCTTTGACAAAAATATTTAACTTAGTGAAATTAGAAACTATTTATTGACATTTACAAACCACGCCGCTCCATCAGTGTAGTACAAGAACTATGCTGTGTCTGAATTTTCCTGTGCCGCCTTTATAGGTTTCCTAAGATAGGCTCGGCTTTGAATGCGCAGCACCATTCGACGAGCATAGAAATCACGATAATCAGGTGGCAGTTCATCCAGGATGCCTAGAGTCCTCTCCAGTGACTGCAGGGCTCGAGTGGCTGCTACTGGGTCTTTGTTTCCATATGGGTCTTTCTTATCGTAACTCTCAGATGGCAGATGCCTCCAGAACACATTGACACCGACTCCAAACTGAAGAGCCAGAGTATTGTGAAACCAAAGAGCTGAGGAAATGCAAACCAAAGCAGCACTTTTATAAAAGCAGTTCATCCCTTCTTAAAGACACAAGCACACTTATAGATGTTTGGTTCACATTATGAAAAATATTCACTGTAAAACAGATAAGCCT
Source organism: Danio choprae (assembly GCA_903798125.1). Classification (NCBI taxonomy): domain Eukaryota; kingdom Metazoa; phylum Chordata; class Actinopteri; order Cypriniformes; family Danionidae; genus Danio; species Danio choprae. The sequence goes on from CAIGQW010054868.1 coordinate 2,685,455, forward strand.
GGTTCAAGAAGAGAGCACCTGGAATGAAGAGCAGGTCTCCTGGTTCCAGAATACACTCGTAGCGACACGCCTTCACAAAGTCTGGATAAAGCTGCAGATCAGGACTGTCAATGTCCAAAACTTCAGACTTGTCCCCTAAAAACACCACAATTACTGTTTTTATCTACACATCAGTAAGGTATATATACAGTATATTCTATATCCTGCACACACTTTGAGAAGTGCTGAGGGTCACCTGTGAGGTAGAGATGGAGGGCATCTTCAGGGCTGTAGAGAACAACACGCTTTCTTCCTGTAACCTGAGCTAAAAGGTTGTCCATTACCTGGAAACAATCAGGATAAAAACAACAACAACAAAAAAAACATCCCTGTTGTATCAGTTTTTTTTTTTTAGATCAACGACCCTTAATAAAAAGGTGAACTTTGACCCTTGTTAAAAAACTGAATTTATACTACAGTAGATTCTTTAAAGATATACTACTGTTCAAAGGATATACTACTGTTCGTTGACTTTTATTCTATGAACAAACATGCTTTAAACTGGTAAAAATTACTGTAAAGAGATGTACATTTCAGATCAATTCTGTTCTTTGAACTTATTCCTGAAAAAGGCACTGTATCACTCACCACACTTCTATGTAAACAATGACAAATGCTTCTTGTGTCGGCATGTTAAGGATCGTGCAATACTATATTCATTCATTCATTTTCATTTCGGCTTAGTCCCTTTATTAAGTGATAATTGTGGTGATGTTGTGATAATTAATCGATGTGAAACGCTCCACAATAAAAAAAAAAGTTTGGAACTTTCTATTCATTCATTCATTCATTTTCTTTTCGGCTTAGTCCCTTTATTAATCTGGGGTCGCCACAGCGGAATGAACCACCAACTTATCCAGCATATGATTTTACGCAGCGGATGCCCTTCCAGCTGCAACCCATCACTGGGAAACATCCACACACACCCATTCACACACATACACCACGAACAATTTTAGCTTACCCAATTCACCCTTTACCGCATGTCTTTGGACTTGTGGGGGAAACTGGAGCACCTGGAGGAAACCCACGCCAACACGGGGAGAACATGCAAACATCACACAGAAATGCCAATTGACCCAGCCTAGGCTCGAACCAGCGACCTTCTTGCTGTGAGGCGATCGTGCTAACCACTGCGCCACCGTGAGGCCTGCAATACTATATTATTAGAGTATTTTTTTAAATATAACTACTTTAATTGTTTATTGTTTATAAAATGCTACATTATTATATAAACATCTTATAAATACATAAAAAAACCATAGTAAGCTAAAATGTTGAAATTGTAGTATAAATGTTTGATGTTTGAGCAGAAAGTGATGGATGCTCTTCACACAAGGTGGTCTATTTGTACCATGGGTAAATTAAGCAAAGAGCAAAGTGGGGTTAACGAAAATATTTTTTTACTCAATGTAAAAGTCTATACGTCTATACTAACACATTCTTTCAGATGATAAGCATGACATTAGTTTGTCACCTATTTTGGCGTGCAAAACTCACATCGTAGTGTGTCCACAGCTGCAGACCAGGGGAACTGATACGAAAGACGCTGGAGAAAAACTGCTCCGGCTCAAAGAACTGGGGCATATGGAAGTCCTCCGCCAGCTCAGGGAACTGCTTCCTTAAATCAGCAGGTTCCTTAGTGAGGAAAGACAAGGATACAGTAGTCAAAATAATCAGATATTATTTCCAATATTCAAATTATATTAATTCAAAAGTACTTCAGACTACCTTGCGAACATCTTCTCCAAGTGAGCGCAAATAATAACTTTCATCCTGGTGGAAACAACAAGATCCTCGTTAATCACTCAAAAATAATAATTATGTTTTTTTTTAAGCAAACAAATTAAATATTTGTCAACTATTTCAGACCCATTTCTAATATTAACTTTTCACAGCATAAATTGGGTCTATATAAAAGAAAGATGCCTTTTCCAACTCAAGATGGGGCCCCTCACACAAGGATGGTAACGTTTGGAGTGTGTAGCATCTAAATGACTAAAAAAGAAAAAAGTTCAAAGAAAATGCCTTAATAAGTAACTAACCTCGCTAATGAAGAATTCTGTGTGCTTTGCCTCTGCAGCTCTCTTAATGAACTTATCAAATGGCAGTGTCCTGCAATACAAACGCACGTTTATTTTGTGTTATGTTCGTGTTAAAATATTCATGCTCAATTGCACACCTGTACACAAAGTTCTTGTGCAGAAAGTCCATCCTGGGCTCCGGGGACACGTGCACTTTGACCTCGCGGTCTCCTCCTTTCTCTGCCAGAAAACTCGCCGTCCACGCGCGCACACATGGTCCGATGGGCACGCGCTTCAGAACTACAGGTCTGCGCTGAATGATACACATGTGATTCATTTACCAATAACACTGTAATAAATGGTTGTTATTATATACTACAAGAGTTACCCGTGGATAAATGTCTCTCAAAAACGTATCCTTGTCCACATCGGTGTAGACGGGCACCTCCAGCTTTTCCTGACAGTCCATTTTACCAGTAAAGTTTACTCTCCATTCGCTGCCATCTGTCCCCTTTCGCCTTCCTTTCTAGTGACAGGAAACTAACTCGTAGCGAGTCGACTCTTTTGAACAGTTTGATTCACTCTCTGAAATGTTTAGACTAAAGCATCCGAATTCTACAATATACGTACAGTTATGTTTATTATTTTTAGACAGTTGTGTTGTGAGTGATTCAGCGATTTCGCAAAAAAATCTACCAGACCAGTTTTGAGAACTGACACAAATGATTGATTTAAATGAACCGACTTAAAAGAACAATTCGCGTACCCACTGGAGATCTCTATTTTTGTCTTCATCATATTTTTATTCTGTATAAAATGTAAATTTACGTGTCGTTTTTTTTTTTACTGAGAATTGCAAACATAGTGTTTAAATCTGTTATATTTATCTGAAAAGGTGGAACTATTGTCATCTGGCTTTGTTGTCACTCGGTCTTTTCTAACAGCTGAGCCATTGAGGATGATGGGAGAAAGATGGCGCTGCCCTTACTGAGGTGCTGTAACAGGCCCGTTTCTGTCCTGATTCGGTACTTTACATCAAAGTCATCTTTAGTGAATCAGTCCAGACGACTCGCGCCCGCGTCGTCTGCTTTGTGTGATGTTCGTCGCTACAGCTCTGAGCCGGAGAAACACAAACAGAACCAAAGGGTTGTGGTGTTTGGGATCCCCAACCCCATCATCTGGTTCCGAAACCGCATCTACTTCTTTCTTATCCGAACTTACTTTGACAAAGAGTTCAGCATCGAGGAGTTCATGGAAGGAGCCATACAGGTGAGGCAGAAAATAGAGCTCAGATGCAAACACCTCTAGGTGCCATCTGAACAATTCTTCTAAAATTAGCATTTTGATTGACAATGAAGATAACTTATTGTTTGCCATAAAAATGAAAATGACTGAACCTACACACAGGAGAAAAATGGATTTTGCATCTGAACTCTTCATATTGTCAGATACTGTATTACAGTGCTTGTTCTATGATGACTTTGGATGCAAATTTATTTATTTATTTATTTATATGTCTTTGTGTGAGAGAGAACATTTTATCAATTGTTGAATGGGTCCAATTTTAAGTCTGTAAACAAAATAAAGCATCAGGGAAAAAAACTATGTAGTTTTTGCATTATAAACAGAATTTAATTTACACACCCTCAGAACATCCAGGATTTTTTTTGTTCAGTATGAAATTAATTTTTATCTGAAATTGTGGTCACATCTATGTATAAATTCTCGCATATGCATGTTTGTGTGATACACTACTAGTCCAGACTGCTGTGGACATGGCTGTTGTGGATTAAAGGTCATAATGTTGTAAATAATGTACATTTTCCTGCACATACCAAACATGTTGCTTCATAAGAGCTCAGTGTAACATCAAGAGCCATTGGTATTCATTTAGTTTTGCCCATATATGTGCCTATGGCAGTATTCAATTCAAACTTTTATTACAGATTAAAGGTCCATTAAATAAATAATAGTAATAAAAAACATATAATCCACAACATCTAACACAGACAGTAAATTTGTACAAAACCAATATCCCAGTACCAGTAATACCAGTAGCTTTTAACAAGAATTTTATGAATCATCAAAGCCCAAAATTTTAGCAAAAGTATCTTAATTGTTCTACAGAAGGAAAAAAAAAACAAGTCATATGTCTGCAAAGGAACAAGCATCTTGGATGGCTTAAGGGTGAGAAATGAACAGAAAACTCTTCATTTTTAAGTGAATGATTCATTTTTAAACTCATTTTATGCAGGCTTTCTCACACGTTTCAAGATTGCTTTCTCAGTGTCAGTTTGAAGCTCTTGAAGGATTAGTAGCTAAAGATGTAAGTACATGAACATCGTTTTATGTTTATATCAATGTTATTTGATTTCAAAATGAGTCATTAATGTAACTTTTTTTTTCCCACAGCTAATAAAGAAACTCGAGGGAAAATGCGCTCATTTGCCTTTGAGCCATCAGAGGGCGCTGTCCGCCGAGCCGGAAGAGATCATGTACATGACAGCAGGAGACGTGGGCGTTTACTACGATGATAGCGGTGAGACCACGCAGTATTCATACCACGCAGTATTCGCCCAGGAAATATATTTAACAGTAGTAATAATGACATGTTTGTGGGCGTGTACATTAATACTTTTAATTGAAAAGGTTCTTGTTAAAGCCAAGCTAAGTATTTTTATTTTGGACGAAAAGTATACTGTGCTTTTTTTTTTTAATCTTTCAGAGAGGAAATTTGTGAGTATTTTGATGCGCTTCTGGTACCTGACAAGTGCCAGATTTCCTGACGAAAGTGTGGATGGAGCGAAAGTTTTCCAGGTTGCAATTGGTGAGGAGAGAGAAAAGCAAACCGAGACCAAGAGACTGCTTACAGCCAATTATGAGTAAGTATTTTGTTAATGATTGCTCTTCTCACTGTGTTTATATGGGTCTGAGTCTAGTACTGCTTTTATTACAGTTTATCTTATGATTATGAATAAGAGAAACTTCCAATGCCCTTTAGTTAATGTCCATAAACATCACTATTATGTTATAATTGCAGTAAATCTCAGTATAGTATTCATCTCTGTCTTTTTCTTTCTTTTTTTAGGTTTCAAAGGGAGTTTACTGAAGGTGTGACTCCAGATTGGATCATCACAAGAATAGAGCACTCAAAACTTATTGACTAAGCATATTTCATTCTGAGAGAATTTTTGTAGTTTTTTTTTTTCTTGTATTTTTTCAACATGCCAAAAAGTACAGGCATAATTCTCTAACTGTTGCTGGAAAAAATAATGCTGGGATATTGTCAGCTCCATATGCTCTTTATGGGAAATAGAAGGTTATAAACAGTCAAGTTTTGTGTGCTTCAGTGAATTGCAACTCGCTCATTTTAGAATATTAGGTGTTGTCTTTTTTTATAAGCTTCGTTGATCATGACTTATTAACAAGGGGTTCTCAAAATAATTTTAGAATAACTTGGGAAATTATGGATTGACAGAATCCACTCATGAACTGTATTTACTGTATAATGCAATATTTTGACATTTTTTGGCGAATAAATCAAAAACAATACTGCAAACTTGTTCATATGGTGATCTGGAAGTTATAAGTTCGAGTGAAAAGCTGCAGAGTGTCTATGACCACATACAGTCTGTGTACCAGTGTCCAGAGCTGCTCTGAGAGTCACAGAAAAGCTTGTATTTGTTGCCAGTATGAGTTGTATTCAATACAACCCATTGTTTGGTTTAACTTTTTAAAAAGGCTGACAGAAATATGCTCTGCTCCAAAAAAATAAAGGAGCACTTTAGAAACAGACAAAACTGCGATTGGGGAAAGAAAGCATGCTGATATCTGCAGTGACATGGACTGGGTAATGAAAATCAAAGTGAAAAAATGATGCAGCAGTTTATTTTGCTGAAATGTCTTGGTAGCAACTCAAAATGGTACTTGTTTGTATCATGACCCCTATGGGTTTGGATATGCATGCCTGACAATATAATGTAAGGGAATGCTGCTAATGAGATGACAGAATGTGTCTTGGGGTATTTCCTCTGAAATCAAAACAATGTCCCTGAGGTGTTATATTAGATTTAATTCAGGCGAGCAGGGGGCGTATCAATCCCTTCATCCTTCTGGAACTGGAACTGGCCTGTATAGTGCATACTCTCACCACATGACAATGGGTCCAAGGATATCATCTCTGTACATATGGCAGCCAGGGTGCCGTTGTCTCTAGCCTGTAGAAGATTGTGTGTCCCTCCATAAAAATGCCTTCCTAGACCACCATTGACCCACTGTTATACAAGTCATGCTGAACAGTGTTACAGGCAGCATAACAATTTCTTCTGTTTCTACAGACCCTTTCATGTCTGCCACACTTGCTCAGGGTGAACCTGCTCTCATCTATGAATTGAAAAGGGTGCCAGTGATGGACCTGCCATTTCTAGTGTTCAATGGCAAAGGCCAATTGAGCTCCACAGTGCCAGGAAGTGTCTTAGAGGGTGTCTGGCCCTCAGGCTACCCTCATGAAGTCTTTTTTATTGTTTGGTCAAAGACATTAATATAGCCAGCTTGCCATCCTTGAGGAGTTTACACTATTTGTCATGTGTGTTTGATTTTTTTTATATAAATGAGTATTTTAACATTATTTATTAAAATATCTCAATTTAAAAGTATGCAATTAAATTAGTCTTGTAGAATATTACAACAATAAAAATAAATTAATAGTGGAATTTGAGCCCAAACATTATTTTACGATCAGTATTTTTGCGTATTATGAAGAGATGAAAGTAGATGTGGGCCTCACGGTGGCGCAGTGGGTAGCACGTTCGCCTCACAGCAAGAAGGCCGATGGTTCGAGCCTCAGCTGGGTCAGTTGGCATTTCTGTGTGGAGTTTGCATGTTCTCCCCGTGTTGGCGTGGGTTTCCTCCGGGTGCTCCGGTTTCACCCACAAGTCCAAAGACATGCGGTACAGGTGAATTGGGTAAGCTAAATTGTCCGTAGTGTATGTGTGTGAATGAGTGTGTGTGGATGTTTCCCAGTGATGGGTTGCAGCTGGAAGGGCATCCGCTGCGTAAAACATATGCTGGATAAGTTGGCGGTTCATTCCGCTGTGGCGACCCCGGATTAGTAAAGGGACTAAGCCGAAATGAAAATGAATTAATGAATGAAAGTATATGTAAATTTGTTGTGTATTTCTGCGTAATGCATGCACTGCGTCCCTTCACTTTAAACTGAAGATGATGGAATGCCCTTCGTTTTTTGCCTGTTTTTCGCTGTTTTCTTTCGTTTCCCCCTCCCACTGTTCATTTTGATTGGTCAATTTCCAAACCTGTCCTCTTTCTCCATTGGCTCATTCCTCTGTCTGCGTCGTGACGTCAGCCCAGGAGCTGCGTGAGCGTGACAGGTCTATACGAGGTTCCTGAAGGTTTGAACAGGCAGTGAGAGTGTTGGCTGTACAATGAGGAAAGCGGAGACACGATTACAATGAATCTGTAAATAAATTCAAGCTCAATTTCTGGAGACATGAGACTCGTTGTATACGCGTTTTTTGCCTTTGCTCTTGGGCTTCTGCTCGTGGGTTTGCGAGAATTATTGTTTGGTTTTGAGGAGAACCGATGCAGTATGACATACATGTTCGAGTACCCAGAATTTCGAGTGAGTATCAGCGCAAACAGTCTGCATCGCTGTTGTTTTCTTTACACGTTTGGTTTGCGATTAACAAAATGCACCATGTTTTTGTTTTGGACGCAATTCATTGGCAGGCCATGCATCAGTTCCTCATACCTGTCAATCTACCTGTTGTAATGGCAACAATAAACATTTACAAGCCGTTAGCTACATTAGTCTTTATACAACGTATCTTCATTATACAACAACCCTCTTTTTGTCGATATCGGCAGTGAAAACAGAATACAGATAATTTATTAGATTAGGTAGGGATCTGTATCCCTAGATTTGTCCCAATTATATTTGTTCCTGTAACTGTGTTTTTAGCCAATGCCATTGACAATGTTCCATTAAATTCTGCACAATGTGCTTATATGTTAACTGATTTAATTGTTAGGATTTTTTTTTAAGAGTAGAAAAATGTGTTTTCCTTTCTCCTGCTTTTCAATTCTTCTCCTATGTCATTTCTGACCCTGAAGATCAGTCAAGTGTGTGTTTTTCTGGAGTAAGTATCACACCAATCCAATGAAGAAACATATCCAGAACATCTAAAAATGAAGTCTTACAAATGGCATGATTTAAAAGTTTCCTTACAACTTTGTTCATACATTTGAAATGTGCTATAAAAGAATCTTTTCCACAACTAGATTAGCTTGTTTTCTTGCATTGTTTTCTGTGTGTGAATATGAACACCTGTTTGTGTGTGTTTGCAGCGTGTGCAGCTTCCGAGGCGTATCGCCCGCCAGTACCCATCTTACGGGCTGTATCTGTATGGAGAGGGTGCATATGCTCAGGAGACCAGAGGACTCAAGCTCACCGGAGCGCCTGTGCTCTTCTTACCCGGGAATGCAGGCAGCTATAAGCAAGGTGAGTTTTTTTTGTCAATATTTCATTCAGCGCACACAGGTATGATATGAACAGCTTGGACTTGTTTATACAAAGGACAAAAAAAACTGTTTGTGTGGTCCGTCTTGATCCTCCCAATGACTTGTTGATGAAATGTTTAGATTTTTCAGAGAGATTTTATTTGAACCCTGAGATTTTGTTGAACTCTCTCTTGCAGCTCGTTCTCTGGGCTCAGTGGCATTGAGGAAGGCTGAGAACCTTGACAGACAGATCCATTTGAACGTCTTCACTATTGACTTCAATGAGGAGCTGGTGGCCCTGTACGGGGGCAGTTTGCGAAGACAGACTCAGTTTCTCCATGAAAGCATTAAAGCCATCTTGCGCCTTTACAAGGTCAGAGGGAATTCTTGCCTTATGTTTTTATACTTCCTTCTACATTTTATTTCCTCAGTTATTTTTTTCTGTACTTTCCCTTTCTTTTCCTTTCACATTCTCTTTTTTGTTGGAATTATTCATCAGAAAAAGTCACCTACAATACTGAATCAATATTAAACAAAAAAATTCTTCAAGGTTGGCATACACTACACAACCTTTGCTCAGACGTTCATCCCAGTTTTCATTCAGGAGGAATCAGTGCTGCTCACCAACATTTTTGAGCTTCAAAGTGCCATTTAAAGCTAATATGCAGTCTGATATTATATCTGGTCCACAGACATTATTGAGCTTCAAAGTGCTATTTAAAGCTAATATCCAGTCTGATATCAAGCATGTTTGATATTTTGCGCTGGATTTAGGAAATGGATTGCTTTATTATGTCATTCTGCTTTTAGCAAGAAAGCAAATGTTTCTGGGTGATTTGTCTGTGCCATTTTTACATGAAAGTCTTGTAGTGTCTGATCCTCTGTGAATTAGTGTATGATGCTCAATTTTTCTCTTTACAAAGTTGGCAAGTTTATGATGCTTGTTTTTTTTTTGTTTTTTATTTAGTTTTTTGTTTTAATGTGCACCGCAATCATGTAGTGTGTTCCATGCTTGAGTGTTTGAAGCTTGCAACAATTGCTAGATTATCGACATTTAACAAACTGTGTTTTTACTGCATTCTCATGGCTGCAGGACCGTCCAGACCCCCCCACAAGTTTGGTTCTGGTGGGTCATTCTATGGGTGGAGTGGTGGCAAGAGCATTGTTCACACTGGCACGCTTTAACCCACGCCTGGTCAGCCTTATCATCACCCAGGCCTCGCCCCATCAGGCTCCTGTCCTGTCTCTGGACCCCTACATTCTGGGTAAGAAGAAAAGCTACAGACACCCACACACACACTCACACATGCGAGTGCAGTTGGTTTGGATGTTTTTACACTACTATTCAAAGGTTTGGGGTTAGCAAGATTAAGGTTGCTTGTTTAGAAAGGGTTTAATTTAATTTATTGAAAGTGGCAGTAAACATTACATCAAAATTATTATCTCTCCTGTGAAATTTTTATTGTTTTTTTCAAATATTTATTGTGTGATGTTTAACAGACCAAGGAAATGTTCATAGTATTTCCTATAACATTTTTCCTTTTGGGAAAAGTCTTGTTTATTTTAATTTGGCTGGAATAAAAGCAGTTTAATCATTTTAAGGTCAATATTATTAAGAATATAAAGTAAGAAAAGTGTTATAATGTCCCTTAAGAAATAATGTTTTTTGGTTTTCTACAGAACAAACCACTGTTATCCAATAACTTGCCTAGTAACATGTTTTTAAATTGCACTTTAAGCTGAATAGTATTTTGCAAAATAAAATTTGCAAAAGTAGAAAAGTATTATGCACAAAAGAAATGAGTTATTAGAAATTAGTTATTAAACTATTATGTTTTACAAATGTTTAGGGAAAAAAAAAATCATCTCTCCATTAAGAAACATTTTATATGTGTGAGACATAAAAAAAAAAATCACAGCAGGGCTAATAATTTTGACTTCAACTGTATATTAACCAGCACAGCTGCAAGTCAGCATAATAGAATGAATCCTGAAGGATCATAGGACACTGAAGACTTGATAAATGCAACATGAAAGACCTTTAAATGATTTCAATATCTCAATGTCAAAGGTCAACAGTGGCATATTTAGAAGATGTAAACTATACAAAGCTTACAACTGCATTGTTGTGTCTGTGGCAGAGTTTTACTCTACAGTCAGGCAGGGCTGGGACAAAAGAGCTGAGGACCTTCAAAATGTAACCGTTCTCTCAGTGGGTGGAGGAAACCTGGACTTTCAAGTGCGCTCTGGGTTGACAGCGCTGTCCTGCCCCATCGATGACTTCAACAAGATTTCAGTTGTGGTAGGTCTACTAGCCATCTCATTTTGGAAAGTTTTTTTTTTTGTTAAATATATCAATCTGGAACTTTTGAAGGAAACCTGATTTTTAAAAAAAATTTATTTATTTATTTTGTACAATCTCCTCACGTCAGTGATTTGTAAATTGGTTTTAGGCGACTGCAGTTCCTCGAACCTGGCTTTCCACAGATCACATTTCCATTGTTTGGTATGTTTTTGTATGCCAAAATGGTTGTATAAAAGTGGGTAGTGCATCAAAAACATATGGCTGCTTATTTTGCTTTTAAACTACAAAGAATCTTTCATTTTTATCTTTGTACTTTCAAATCCTTCATGCCTAAAGGTGCAAGGAGCTGGTTCTGGCCACAGTTCGAGCATTCTTTGACCTCATTGAACCTGAAACTGGGCAGGTGTGTCTTGTTGTAATACAGTAATACACATAATACATGTAATATACTCGTAATACAGTGTAAGAGTATGTGTTTAAGGTGCTTTTACTGACTCTTGTTTCTATATAGTTTACAGAAAGTCCAGAGGAGCGACTGTCAGTACTGAACTATCACTTCTTTAGACACCCTGTACTGCCGCCAGGAGAAGTGCAGGATGCTTCTGTGACTTTCTCAGGTCTCTGTTTGTGTGCACATTTATTTTTATAGGCATGCCTGTTTTTACACTACTGGACGATAATATCTGAATCCTCTCTTTCTGCTATTTTAATCTGAATCTATTTCTCCATCCCCCCAGCTCCTCCTGAGGCATGGAAGGAGGTCAATACACTGCGTCTGTTCTACAGTGCCCCAAAGGTAACATATGTTTCATCATTTGAGGCAAAATTATGCCAGCATCATTTCTCTGAACATTGCATTTCTGTAAAACCATCCTCCATCTCTTGACAGGAAGCTCAAGTTAAGTACTTTCTGTTTGCTCTCTCCAGTCGAAGGAAGGCCTACAGTCATTTCTACTGCCACAGTAATAATATGGTGAGAAAAACCAACATAGTCACACTTAAATATAGTCTAGTTACATAATGTGTTAAGAGTTGGTTTATTGCTAAGCATTTGGAATCCTGCTTTTCATACTTGTATATGTTGTACAAAAATACAAATATTTTCCCAGTCAGTTTTTTTTCTCCCTAGTGGCTTATGCTAACTGTGGATATTCACATAGCAGTTTTGAAGAGCTGTACATGTTCAAGTTTATGTCTGCACATGTTTAACAGGAAATGACCAGCTGGCTGTATGGCTGCACACAGATGAGTGGCTCCATGTGGTGAGTAAAATTAATTACGTTAACCACGGGGTCAGACAAAATCTATTCTTTTTAGATCCAAAAGAAATTTTAAACCCATTGTAAATCTGGAATGTTTTACATTTCTGCAAAGTCCTGGATCTAGACCAGCAGCAGAGAACATTGCTATAGGAATTGGGGGAAAAAATCACATCAAAGCTCACTGCAAAATGCATTACACACAAGCACAACACACACATAGTTGTTTGGGGCTTTTTTAGATTTTGAGCACAATTGAAATTGGCTGTTGTTTTGCAAAAGCAAACGCTTAAAAATATATCAGACAACAACAGCAAAAATACACAATTCAGTATTTTGTATGTATTTTAGAATGTTAAATATATCTAGTGAATGTATATCATCAATTTGTGAGAAAAGGTATACTTAAGCATCAAGAAATATAACCTGAAAGTGAATAGGTGTCTATGGACCCCTGTTGGATATATTGAAAATTGCAATTTCTTTTTTTAACAATAAAAAAATATACATATATAATTTTTTAGATTGAAATAAGAAATTAAAATTAAGTATCTGATTGCCTGTCTCTTGCAGATTTTGCACAAAGTTTTATGACATTATTCTTCACTTTACAAATTGACATAATTCATAATGTAAATTTGTAAAGTTCTTCCTTCTCTCTCTCTCTCTCCTTTTCTCCAATTTCTCAGTGTTCAAGCAGTAGATCTGTCATCTGAAACGGAGCTTCTTCCTGCCTACAAAGTCAGTCTAGTTCAAAACACACAGTAAAACCTCTTATATTTCTGGATTTAAAATAAATATATTATTTATTTATGAGCTCTCTTTTAAGTTTGGTGTTTCTTTCTAGACTGTGGCAGTGAAAATCAGTGAACTCCTGTCTGTCTCTCATCTCATCATTGATGCCTCTAACCCAAGTGGAGCACAGGTTAATTGATCTAATTTACTACCATTTTGATAATGGAAACTTTATTACATGACCTGCCATAGTAGCATACATCCCTTTTTTACAAATTGCATCAGATGTTTCATGCAAGAAAAAAAATTGTAAGATGAGTTTACTGTGCTTTCTGAATGCTGGATTATCTGATTGTAGTTTGTCGTGGAGTGTGAGCTGCAGAGAGAGGAGAGCTTGACTGTGTCAGTGCAGGTGCCTCATTTGCTGTCTTTTGGTGAGTCCACATGTGTATTAATACAAAAAAACAGCATATTTTCAGGCAACATTTGCAAGCATTTTACATTCACCACACTCATATAGACAATTGTTATTATTATTATTATTATTATTATTATTATTATTATTTTTAAAATATTGACCGTAAACGGCTAACGTGTGACAAACCCTTGTAAAAGTACATAGGTCTTTATCCTTATTTTACCTCATTGTCTGTTACTGCATATTTTGGCAAGTTTTCAGTTTTTGTCTTGTTCTGTAACTGAATTTGAACTTCTTTTTCATAAGTCATGATCCAACACTGTCAAATTCAAAAAGCTGGAAAGTGATGCACTGAAAATGCACTGTTTTTAATGTTTTAACAGTGTTTTGGGGGTTTAACAAACTTTAAGACTCTTTTGGGACCTTAAAAGTGAGAGTTCATCCATAAATAAAACTTTTGCTGATTACGCAACCGCAACTTGTTTCAAACTTGAGTGAATACAAAAGAAGATATTTTGAAAACCTGTAGCCATTTAATTCATAGTTTTATGTCATGCTGTAAATGTTAGTGGCTACCAATACATTCTTCAAAATATAATCTTTTGTGTTCATCAAAAAAATAAACTAAAATGTGTGTAACCACTTGAGCATGAGTAGTTTTTGTTTTTGGTGATCTATCTTTTAAATGACAGCTGTTATCTTGTTTTATTCTATGAGCTTTGAGACAAACAAGCCTGTATGAATGTGACTGTCCACAGGTCTGACCGTCAGTGATGTCACCATTAACTCATCTGGGCTGCTTCATACATTACAGCTGCAAGACTTTCATCAGGTGACAATTCACAGCAGTCTTTGTTGTTCTGCTCTCATTCTCTATTCATTTCTACTTCTCCTCAGATCAGTTGTTTTAAATAACCATTTATAGTATGTTTTGAAATAGTATGAATCTTATAGTACTATGTAGGATTATAGGCTTCTCAATGTGCATTCTTGTCTGTACTTGCGTGCTTGTGTCCTCATGAAACGTCATCAACTGTCGCCGATTGCACCCTAATTAAGCAAAGACTTGTACCCAAAAGCTTGATAAATGGGAACTGAAGTTTGTGTCTTTCAGGTTTATCAGGCGTTCAGAATAACAATCATGAGTCACTGCAAAACCACAAAAGGTAACGGCTTCATCTGTCAGGTAGTCAGCATGGTGATCTAAAAGGCTCACATGTGATTTTGTATGTTTTGTGTATACAGACAGACTGCCTAGTGTCTACAGAGTGAGGGTACCTTGGTTTCGTGAAGACTCCTTTGCTATGACAAGGTACAGTATAAACAGATTAGCTATTAAAGTGGTTGTTCACCAAAAAAGGTACCCACCTTTTATATCCCTTTAAATGGTTCCAACTATTTATGTTTCTTTTTTCTGTTGAAAACAAGATATTTTGAAGAATGTTGGAAAGGAGTAGCCTTCAGCATCCAATGTAAGAAATCAAATAGAATGTAAGTCAATTTAGACAGGTTTCCAACTTTCTTCAAATTATCTTTTTTTGTTCAACAGAAAAAAAGAAACTCAAACAGATTTGAACAAGTGGAGGATGAGTAAATGATGACAGCATTTTGAACTTTGTTTTATTAGACCTCTCCGCAGCCCTTATTTATGCTAAAGTACTGATGAATAGGTCTTTTTTTTCTGTTTTTTCCCCACTGAAGTACTCCTTCGGTCTCTGAGATCTACAGCATGCTTCACAGCAGCCGGCCAGACAACAGCTCTTGTGCCCTGCTGCAGCTCCACACTGCCCCCAACTGCCAGTACAAGGTATTTATTTCACAACGTCTGTTTCTTTAAAGAAAAATGCAAGGCAACTAAAATCATCGTTTTTCTCTCTCTACAGGTGTCCATTCGGACTTCATTTCCTAAAGTCCTTGGGCAGGTGAGCTTACATTTTATGGTATTTCATCATGCTTTTAAACTCCAGACTTTTCCTCATATTCAAATGGAGTTGTTGTTCTCTAGATTCTGCGTTTCTGTGGTCCGCTTCTGCCCGTCTACTCCGCTTTAGCACTTCTTCTGATGATCAGGGTTCAGCTGAGCTCTGTCAGAAGGTCTGGACGTCCTGTCGAAATGCAAGAGGCCATGAGTAAATCCTTAGAGATCCACAAACTGGAGCTGCCGGTCCTCTTGCTGATGCTGCTGCTCAGGTGAGTCCTGACACTAGGGCAGCAAAGGTGTAATATTTTGCTTAAACTGTATTAATTAAACTGTATATCCATTATTTAATTAAAAGCAGATGTTAATTAATTAATTAATTAATTCATTTTCTTTTCGGCTTAGTCCCTTTTTTTAATCTGGGGTCGCCACAGCGGAATAAACCGGCAACTTATCCAGCATATGTTTTACTCAGCGGATGCCCTTCCAGCTGCAACCCATCACTGGGAAACACCCATACACTCTCACACATATACACTACGGACAATTTAGATTACCCAATTCACCTAAAGCGCATGTCTTTGGAAACCCATGCGAGCATGGGGCATGCAAACTCCACACAGAAATGCCAACTGACCCAGCCGAGGCTCGAACCAGCGACCTTCTTGCTGTGAGGCAACAGCGCTACCCACTGCGCCACCGCGCCACCCTAAAAGCAGACAGTGCAATAACATTAATAATGGTACTGTTTATTAGTAGCAGCAGCAGCAATAGTAAGAATCAATATCAATAACCGTTATCATAATATCAACCGTTATCAATAATCAATCAATAACTCCATTACTATTGAACTGTAAAGTATTTCATAATAATATTAATTCAAATAATACTACTAATGATTTGATATTTACATTTAGTCACTTAGCAGACACTTTTGTCCAATATTTATAGATGTTCTATTAGTCAGTGTATTAACTAACATGAATGAACTGAGAATGAAAAATATTTGTACAGCATTTATTAATGTATTATTCAAATCCAAAGTAGTGCTTGTTGGCATTAGTTAATTCACTGAGTTATAAACTAACAATCATCATCAATTTTATTTTAGTTTACTAACATTAACAAAAACTATCATAAATGTATTGTTCACTGTTGGTACATCTTAGTAAGTACATTAATAGAACTTTATTGTAAAATGTTCTTGTTCTCAACTTTAGATTAACATTCTTATTCTTATCTTGTTAAAAAAAAACAAAAACACTTATTAGTTGCTTGGCGAGTGCTCATTAAATCCTATTCTGAAAGTGTTTGTTCTGTATTAAAATGCTGATTCTCTTTTACAGCCTTGTCAGACAACACAGCGCAGATTTTGACAATTTAAATGAATGTTTAATTGTTTAAATTGATTTTCTTTCTGCTACAGGCAAAGCTGGTTTCAGGATATCTGGACATCTTTGGGCCTCCCTGGGGTGGATGCTCTTCCTTTAGACACAGTGTCCCATGAAAAAGCCTCTGTGCAGGAATGGCCTCGTCTCGTGTCTCCACTGCTGTGTGTGTTCGGTGCAGTTATTGCATTCTGGGGCAGCACGGTCCTCCGAATGTCTGTCTGCTTCCTGTCCTTTATTGTTGCTCCACTACACAGGTGAAAATCATGTTAATAATAGCTTTGTAGTTGGAGCTTATTTACTTTTTATGTGCATGTATATGTTTGATATATTATTTCGTAGCACGCTATTTTACATGTGCATAATATGTACATATCATAGTATGTAAACTGTTTAATAACTACATACACCAGCCATTAGAACCATTTTCAAAAGAATTTTTTACTAAAATGAGATATTTTAAAGGCTTCAAGACAAGATTATTATACTCCAAACACTTTTGGATGTTTTTAAAAATGTATCCCCGGGAGGAATTTAGCATATTTAACATAAAATAACAAAAAAAAAACACACACAGAAAAATCATGTCTAATGTTTTAAAATGTAATTTTAAAAATTATTTATTTATGTTTATTTATTTTGTATTAACTCTTATTGAAATATGTTGTTATTGAAGTTGTTGTAATTATTATGTAACATGTTTTTATCTATGTTGATCTGCCATGAAATGGCTATAATTGCTGGTATGGTAATATATAAACAAACAAGAACCATTTTCAACAGTAATAAAAATAGGAAATGATTCTGAGGACCAAATCTGCATATTTTAATGATTTCTGATTGATCATGTGACAAGACAATAAACCCTTTTTTTAAACTTTCAAATATGTACTAAATGCACAAGTTAATGTGTATGTGTGTGATCCTGTGTTTGTTTTTAGACCCTCGGTGTCACGGGACTGTGGTACATTTGGTCTCCACTCTCAGATTGTCCTGATGTTGTGTCTGGGAGTCCTAGGCAGCGTGACCTGTGGAGCTCTGGCTCTGATGCTCTGTTGTCTCCTCCATCTCTACAGGGTGAGTGATCTGATCTGTCCCACCTCCTCAAGACCTACTGCATACACAGTTGTGCTACACATTTTTGTTAAATGTTTTTTTTAGCTAAATTTAAGCTATTTTAATTTGCGCACCTTGGTTTTGTTATAATGCAGTTATGTGCTATATAGCCAGTAATAAATGCAACTGCTTTATTGCATAGTTGTGCTTGACACGTGAACACTGTAACAACGTAACTTACAAAGGAAACACACTGTGACTGCTCTCATTTAAAACATATTCTCACATTAAGTCACATGAAGTGTATTCTCACAATGTAAGTGTTTTTAAGGTTATTGGACCCAGAAAGTTTGTGAAATATGCTTGAATTTGAAGTTAACCTTTGGTGTGAGAATCCTGCGAAAGTATTAGAGGGTTCATCTCTAAAAATGCACAGTTGAGAGTAGCAGGACCATACCTTTTGCATGTTCTCCTTTAATACATTTAATACACTAACACTATAATGAAGTTTAAGGTGAAGACACTGTGATTAAGCTGAAGATTAACAATTTTATAAAGAAATAGTTACTAAATATATATTTTAAAAAGCTGTTAATTTTTGACTGCCACTATATGGTTGAGTGTGAGAGAGACCTTTTTTTTTACATTCTTCTTTTGTGGTCAGAGCATTACACAAGACAAGGGCAGGTTAATGATGACTCAAATTGTCATTTTTTGGTGATCTATACCCTCCAAAAATGGCAGATGTTAATGTCTATAATCTGCTAAAACATTTTTGAAAGCGCACTTTTTAAAAATTGTAATAGTGATTTTTCTGGTTCTTTTCTAGGTGCTTAGGTTACAGATGACAGAGAGGTCACTGAGCCACATGTTGAACCTGGTATAAATGTCTTTTTACATCACTTATATATTTTTTGGCTGTAGTTGACTCATTTTGCATGTCCTGTACCTTCGGGATGTTTTGTTTCTGTTAAACCAGGCACCTCAGAAAGTTTCACACAACACAGAGAATGGTTTTAACGGCAATGATCATCACAGTAACGGTAAAGAGTGTAACGGCAGTGCTTTACTGTCAGAATCAGTACTTCAAGATGTCAGGGATGATCTGCAGCTCCACTTGAGTCTGTCCACAGTGCTGACTCTGACCATGATGCTCTGCGCCCCGTCCCTCATCCACTGGAAGCACAATCTCAGGTAACCGAGGCATTTAAAATCTATTCGGTATTCCTGAATTAGTAAAAGCATACTCTACAGTCCTCTAAGAGTGTTTGTAATTTGCTGTCTTGTTCAGATATTGGGTTCATTTGGATCCGGACCCCTGCTGGCCTCACACTGTGCCCCTGCTCATCAGCTCTGTGCTGCTCATCAACTGTAACACAAACTCACTCCTCCGCAGGTCTGTGTGCGTTTCTCTCTAAACAAGTCATGTTCGTTTCTATATTAAAATGTACCATCTCAAAATATTGCTCTGGAATACTTCAAAATGATCACACATACAACCTCTATTCTCGTTTGTAAAATGCAGTAAAATCAAGAATGTTTGCATTTCTTTTTCTTAATTTTTATTGACAAAAAAAACACATATAAAAAATCTCCAGTGTCAACTGTTAAGTCTGTATTAGCCATAGACATCTCATGAAAGAAGTCATCTTGATTGCAGTTTATGCCTCTGTGATATCCTAATATGTCTCTCCTTGGCAATGGTACCTTTGCACATCTGATAGCCACCTACTGGGATTTTGGTCTTTGTGACTGAGAACTTAACGTTCAGACACTGAGATTTTTTTTATCTGTTTATTGGGGATTGTTTCAAAATGTTTAATTTGGATATTGTATGAACTTTTCATTTGCCACTGTCCCAACTTCCTTTGGAATATTTTATAGCCTACAAAATCTAAATTTGTTTATATGTACATTCGACTTTGTCACTGAAAACACTGGAAGACTTTTTTGTTGTTGGTCATTTGACAATTAAATTAAGTTAAAGACCAGTAACAAATCACAGATTCTTGATTTCACTCAATTTCTCCCAACATTTTCAGAATTATGGTTGTACATAGTATACATTTAAGTATACTTTCAAATGTTTATCGTTTGTAATTTCGATTTTATATGTTGTATGGCAGTGCTGGACTTGAAGCACAGTAAAACAATAATTTAATATTTTATTTTATATATCTGTATCTTCTATATCTTGATTCATTTTAAAATGTGATTTATTATTACTGTTGTCAAAGTTGATTTATTTTTCCAGCCTTCAATGTTACATGAAGTTTTAGAAACCATTCTAATATTAATTTCAAAACATTTCTTTGTGAGGTTTTTTTTTTTTTGGTATTCGTTAAAAAAAATGTATTAACTCCTAAACCAATAGTAATGCCAACTAACAATATGTTTATGTGTTATTAGAGGTCTTAACATGGCTGTGTGCCTATTTACCCTTTTGTTGCAGTAAACTGATGCTGAATTTGACTCTTCGTCTGCTGCTGCCGCTGTGTGTGGGGCTGCTGGCATTCTGTCCGCTGCACATTTACAGAGTCACACATTTTCTGTCTGCAGCTCTGAGCCTTTTGGTCTGTTCTTGTTACTTTTGACCTCCCAGCACACTTTAAACATGAGTCTGCTTGGAGATTGGAGCAAGACTCGGGCTGAGTAGAAATCCAGACCAGATTAGACCAAAACAGCCTTATAACCCAGTGTGTGTTGTGCACGTTCCCGTGGACATCCGTGGACCAGCACTTCTGGATCGTGTGACTTGTCGTACGTCATCATTTGTAGCTTCTTGACAGGGTATTACATTTGCTAATGGTGAATGGTGAGTATGTGTGAATTCATGAGCAATACCTCTTGTTCGCAAGGTTTCCTAGACACGTTTACTATCGACATGAACCAAGTTAGACTTTGGTTCTGTTTAATGTTTAAATGTGTCTAGGAATACCATGTTCTGTGTGTGTGTAGTTGTGTGGGCGGAATGTATCTTTCTGCTTTTCTTAAAGTCAGCATGATAACATAACTAAAATGGATTCGCCATATATTTATATTGGTTTTCAATTTTTTTAAAGTTAATTCACCCCCCCCCCCCCATGTTCAGCATTATTGGATATTTAAATTTTGTGTTTTTCATTTATCAAATTTTTCATACCGTGCATTATAGTCATGTGACACCTTCATTAATTTGAAGCATTTAAAACTATTACATTTTTTATAATTTAAAGCGATAGTTCACCCAGAAAGAAAATCCTGTCTTTATTTACTCATTTTCTATTGTTAAAAACCAGTTTGAGTTTCTTTTTTCAGTTTGAACACAAAAAAAGTAATTTTGTTGCAAACCATTCGTTGGTGACTGACTTCCATGGAATTTTTTTCATGATATATTTCAATGGCTGCCGGTTAAAGCTACTTTTTATATTTGACAAACAAACTCAAAAAGATCTGAAGCCACTCGAGGACGAGTAAATTTTAAAAAATTGTGAACCACCCCTTTAATTTTTCAATATTTATCAAATAATGTTATGTAAATTAATTTATTGAGGCAAACAATTAATTATCATTAATTTGTATGAACCCAATTTTTTTAAAGGTACCCTAGCTATACTGACACTAAAAGAAAGGAAATGGATCATCTACATTTTGTCCACTCTAAATAAATGTGAATTGACGTATTGATTCAGATTAGTATCTTCAAAAATCACTTCCTTTCTTGCCTTAATTCTGAAACAATTTTAATTCAAAATGACTAAATAATGTAACTATTTAATTATTAGTTAATATAATAAGTAAATTGGTTGGAAATAATGCTGTTAAAGTCTCTACATAATTAGACAATTTTCAGTAGATGAATTTATTTACAATTTAGTTTCATGTCATACATCATTTAACATCAAACCAGCCACAAATAACGGAATGCATTTTCATGTTGACTTTAAGATTGTCGAAGCAGTTTAATCGTCGATCCTTTTGTCTGTATGTGAGTGTGACTGAATCTCTCGGCCTGTTTTATCTTCAATCTGTCATTTCTGCCTTAATCCATTTAGCTTTGAATGCACATGTAATTCCTGTAGGTGCTGAAATAGTTCTCTGTTGGGTCAGTTTCTACTAACACCCCCTTTAGCATGAGCTGAAGCTGTTCGGCAAGTCGCATAGCATTCCTTCTGGTGATGTTATTGTGAGTTTCACGAGCTGTGATGACAGAATGGGACCGACAAGCAATATGATTTTATATCAGCATCAATGTGCACAATTTGTAATGTTAAAAATGTGTCACTGTTATTTTTGTGGTTATAGTACAATCTTATAACCTGAGACAAATTGTTAGAAACACTGCCACAGTCACAGTAGCCATGAGATTGTTGCTGTCTCTACAGCTTTTTTTTTGTTTTTTTTTGTTAAATGAAATGTATCGTGTGATGATTGCTATTGATGGTCCATCTCACACTGTCCATCTGCTCCTCCTTCATTTGATCTGCTCGTGACGATTGAAAGTTTAAATCGAGATCTCATACCTGAAAGCTTCATTTATTCTGTCATCCCAAATCACAAAAGAGAGTGGTGCCTTTCTTGTAATATACCTCTGCTTCTCTGATACCTATTTGCAGTTTAAAGTGCCCTTAGTATTTTTCTTTTTAAAGTACCCCTATTATAGATTATAAAAAAGCTCCTGTTTAGAGATAATATTATTAATATTACCTTTTCAATAGTCTGACGAGAAAGCATTCTTCAATAAAACATACAAAAATGCTGATGAGCCTTCTTTAAATGACAACTGGCCTATGTATCCAGCATTTGCATGCATTTTGTTTGCTGTACAGTAGCTGTCATCAGTAAAATGGAGACGCAACACAAGGTTGGGGTTTCACTGCTGTGGTATTGGTGTAAAAATGAACTTTAACCATTTATTCTTCACTGCCTTATATTTTAGCGGTGAGAAATTTTTTTTATTTCCACACAGTCCACAGGATCTTCTTTACATGATATTATGCTGGTTCTGCATGCGCAAAAAGTGGAAGGGCAATCCGCTAATGTTTCATGTGGACGTTAACATGAAATGGCTTGAGATCCTGCAGCTGAATAAAGTAAACTGTGTGCAGAAAAGGTGCATGAGCATCAAGACTGTTGATACAGTGTGGTTGCTCAGCATTATAAAAAGTGTAGTCTTTTCTAAATTCAACAGAAATGCAGTGCGCTACACCTCGCGTTTTCAGAACTGATCATAAATCAAAACCTTCATTACCGTTCAAGTTATGTTTCTTTTGTTTTTCTGCCATAATTGTCTCTTCTTAATTCATAATTTGTCTTATAATTTTCACTGGACAGCTGGGAACTTAGTGGAAAGCCCTTACATGGAGCTTGTTTGAGTGTCTTATGCAATGTACTAACCTCATGCATGCAGACGCTAATTTAGAACTGAGCCATACACTCCAAAATCACTAACAGAAGAACAAGTTGAAGAACAAACTCTGGGAAGTTCAAGTGTGCATCTAAATATGAAAAATGTGCGCAATTTTTAGTGAATGAGACCCAATAACTTTACACATGGTGTACATTCAGATGTAAAACTTTGCAGTATGTTTTCATTCACTTCAATGAAAGGTAACTTTCAAATATCCATAATAGGGGCACTTTAAGGCTCTAACTTTATTAAAGGTCTCCTACAATAGGTTTATTTTCAAACATCAGAAAATACTTTTTAAACGCTTCTAACAGTTTCTGAAACTTTTTTTTAACCCCTGCTTTCTGAGAGCTTGCTCTGCTCTCCTCTGATTGGTCAGAATGCAAACCATTGCAAAATTAACTCTTCCAGGCTGCAGCTAACTCCCAGGTCTGAGAGTCAATGTAGACGTTGTAGATGTTCAGTTGCTGCCAATGCCTTTATGCAAATTTGTCATAAACTTAAACGTAATTGTACATGAAGTCAGGCTGGAGTTACTGATGGATCGTTACAGGAATCAATTCAGAATCAATGCTTTATTTTGTGAGCCAATAATTCCATTTCCTAAGCACTTTGTTTACTGCAGATGGTTTCAATTCACTTAAAGCTGCATTACATATTGCATGACAGATAATATCCGGAAAAGCATAATAGGGGCACTATAACCTTCGTGTGATTGAGAATGATGTTGAGGATGTTTGTCAGTCCATCCAAGTAATCTGAAATTTAAATCAGATGTCTTTCTCTCAAAGGAGGTAATTGACCAAAAAGAGAAAAAAAAACTCATAGGAGACAGATTTGTGTCTTCATGCACTGTGAATGTATGTACGTGTGTGTGTGTGTGTGTGTGTGTGTGCGTGTGCGTGCGTGTAATGCATTTTGCAGTGAGCTTTGATGCGAGTTGTTTTTTAATGGTATGTTGCAATACTGCTCTGCCTCATGCTAAAATTAAGCCGTTTTGTTTGTGCTGAAAGTCTGAAAGGCTGCCTTTTTTCTATCCAATATGATTGTGACCGATTGTTTTCATTGGTGTTCACTGTGATGTGCCACAATATTTTGAGACCAGGATCTGATTTTATGTCTTGAGGCAAGAACTGCAAACTTTTGGCCAGATCTGTGCCGGTGGTGTAATGAGTTCAGTCAGCATCCACATTGAAGCCAAACTCAACTAACAGCAACTCTTGAACTCTGCAGCAATGACAGCAACGTTTGTAATGATGTTAATGAGGCTTCTGCTGTGAGAAGTTTAACAGACAACTTGCTTATTTGTTTAATAGAGACTGTTGTTAGCATTGAAAATAGCTCCTTTGTAGCAAGTAGATGTTCATAGTCAAAGACCTACAGGAATGTGGTTTTATAAATGCACTACCATTCAAAGGTTTGACGTCAGTTTGAGTTTGGTTAAGATTAATCTGATCAATTCAATTAAAATTAAGAGATGCCTTTTAAAATCTTATTGATGCCAAGTTTTGTATGGTGGTGTTTGACAACTATGGAAGCTTGTTTCCATAAAAAGAATAGAAAAGTTATTGTACTCTCAAAATTCGGACTTTCTTGGCTTCTTACTTAGAATTTCAACTTTGTATTTCACAATTTTGACATTCGCAGTCATTTTCTGAGAAAATAATATTAGAACTGCCAAATATATACTACGACGTAATCAGATTTGCAAGAAGAAACACTGGATTTGTAAGGAGTGATGTCTGATTTGTAAGAAATTCAGAATTGCAAGTTTTTATCTCAGAGTTTTGACTTTTCCTCTCAGAATTGTGATGTATAAACTGAGTTCTAGGAAAAATATCATATTTTGAGATAGCAACTTAAAATGATGTACAAAAAAAAGGTCTGTGGTGGAAACGAGCTTTCATTCATGACAAATAACATATATTTGTTATAAACTACATACATGTGAAGTAAATAGATGTATTAACCGGTTTCGTATATGAAGGGTTCTGGAACTGAAAACCTCAGTCGAAACATTTTCGACCTTTTAAGAAAACGATGTGATCGGAGGGAACAAAAGCCTACAAACCTGCACATTCCTGACTCATATACTTTGTGAAAGACACAAATCTTTGCGTGTGGTTTCGCTTCAAGATTAGCCGTGACTGTTTTGACCTTTTTTAAAATCGGTGTATATATTGAATGCAGCTCACTGCCTGATGAACCTGATGCTGTTGTGCTTTAATATTATAGTTGCAGTGACTCACTCGTTACAGTGACTTGTCTGTTATATAATGGAGAGGTATAAATCTGTATTGTAAGAAGTTGATATTACGTGTGTCATTTGAAAGCTCAGTAATAGTTATTTACATTTGTAAAACTTTCCAATTAAAAGCATTAATCAGCAGTTTTACTGTCAATTGCTCACTAAAACGTACATTATTATACAATGTTTACTAAAAGTTGTAGAAGTTGATACAAGTGTGTTTGTAGTGCCGTTTTGCTTGGTTTGTGGTGCTTTTGTAATGAACGTATTTCACTCGTGTGCAGTAATTACTAAACTGTAAGAGTGTTAATGAACATTTATGTCGTTTTTTTTTAAAGAAGCGATGTCTGTAAGTACATTTAGCACTTCTATCGGCGTTCGGATTGGTTTAACATGGTTGGCTTGTATTTGTTTGGTCAGACAGCAGCGTCACTGTGGTTGTGATCATTGTTTTCTTCAAATGGTGATTTAGGAAGGTCATGCTTACCTTTTTTTTCTTCCTTATTATACAGAAATGCTAGAAAGTGTTCAGAGATGTTGTGCTCCTGCTTACAAGAAACTTTCTAAGCTTTGTATTTGCTGATTTAACTGAAAATTCTCAGGTTAAATGATGTGTTGTGGAGTCGGTGGCTTCTAGTGTTCATATATCTTAACATGCTGTTTTATCAGAAAAATATGTGCAATTTTTCAGCACTACAGTTCCAATAAAATTGTTTACTCAAGTTTATTGAATCTTTCTGACTGCCTGTCTGAAAGTAATTCTTGTTCATTTAAAGTCATATTTTTCACATTTATTTTTAATTAAGTCATTCATTTTTGTATTGTATTACTTTGCATTTTTTATTATTGTTTTGTGCTTTACGATTTATGCTTCTAATATAAATTGTTTACATTTTTTTTTTCTTTGTTCAGTTTAATTTTCTTGTTTTATTTTAATTATTTATATTATTTATTTTAGATTTGATATATATAATTTTTCTTTTTTTTACACTAATTTTAGTATATTTTATTTCATATTTTTTATAGATTATTTAGCATTTCATTTTACATTTTATTTTTATTTTCATCAATTTGTTTGCTTGTATTAGGTTGCCAACCTCAAACCTCAATCAGGATATTCTTTTAAAAATGTTCATTTTGTGCTGCGCTGTCGCTTTAATACAAGTGCAGCGTATGCGATGCTTAGATACAGTCCTTCAAACATATTGTCTGTGTAATTCCTGCTAATTAGTAACATTTAATAATATTTAGCATTTTCACGTCAGCCTAACAGATGGCTGTCAGTCCTGCTGAGATTTGGCCGCTGCAGCTGCCAAACACCATTTGACTGGGTTTAGGCTGAGATGTTTTTGTTTGTTTTTTCTTTTGAGAAGACAGAAAGCTATGAAGTCAAAACAGTGTCTTCTAATATGTGATGCGCTGTTAAAATTGCTTCACACGACGGTCCACCCAGCTCCATTCATTCATTCATGCATGAATCATTTGGCCCATGTAGCTCATTTATAAT
Source organism: Danio choprae (assembly GCA_903798125.1). Classification (NCBI taxonomy): domain Eukaryota; kingdom Metazoa; phylum Chordata; class Actinopteri; order Cypriniformes; family Danionidae; genus Danio; species Danio choprae. Next base: position 2,712,257 of record CAIGQW010054868.1, read on the forward strand.
CAGCGGTATTTACTCTCAGGACAGAATGAAAGTGAGCACACTTGTCTGAAGTGATATCCAGTCTACGAGCGCTCAGAAGAAACCACACCACAGGAATACAAATGCTGTCCTCAGACTATAGCACAGGCTGTTAGTCATGTACAGTCACATTACACACAAGATTCTTACACAATGGGATGGAAATGACTTCTTTCATTTTCAACCCAGGCAGAACATATTTTCACGGTTTTGGCTCAGTGTGTATGTAAACACCCTAAACCTCTTTTTACCTTAATACAAAAAGTTGCAGTGGTGTTGTTTTTGATGAATTTCAATTTCAAATTTTATATCTCTATTTGTTTTTAGCCTGCAGGCCTTTTCAAAGAATGACCGTCATATTCGAGGATGTTGAGGAACAAAAAAAGTACAGTGTTATTAGTCTTTTCATGTGTATTGATTAACATTATTCAATGTTAGCGCCTCACGGTGGTGCAGTGGATAGCACGTTCGCCTCACAGCAAGAAGGTCGCTGGTTCGAGCCTCGGCTGGGTCAGTTGACGTTTCTGTGTAGAGTTTGCGTGTTCTCCCCGTGTTCGCATGGGTTTCCTCCGGGTGCTCCGGTTTCCCCCACAAGTCCAAAGACATCCGGTACAGGTGAATTGGGTAGGCTAAATTGTCCGTAGTGTATTTGTTGGAATGGGTGTGTATGGATGTTTCCCAGTGATGGGTTGCAGCTGGAAGGGCATCCGCTGCGTAAAACACATGCTGGAGAAGTTGGCGGTTCACTCCGCTGTGGCGACCCCAGATTAATAAAGGACTAAGCCGAAATGAAAATGAATGAATGAATATTCAATGTTAAATTTGCAATACTTTTACAATCCTAAAGAAGAAAAATAATCAAGGAAATTGATCTTTAACAAAACCGATGAACCTTTTGAAGAGGTTGTTAATCCAAGTATGCTTTTGTTGAACCTGTTAGCATTAATTCAACAACTGTTTCGCATTGGAAAAACTTGATCTTATACTCAGAAAAACAACCACTTAAATCATAAGATTAACATTATCTTACAAGGGAAGCATAATAAAGCAGCAATTACAGACTAATTGAAATAATAAAATGTAAAACTGCAATAGAAATTGACAAATAACCAAATGTTCCAATGTCATTTTGTCCAATGTTCATATACTCAATCTTAATTTGTAACGTGATTCTTAGCTGGCTGGTTTGATTCATGGCTTTCAACACTTTTAAAGTTCATTATATATATATAAAAAAAGCAATGGGTTGAATACTTCCAGAAGCAGCACTGCAGTAAAAGTGTGCACATGCAGGTTGGCCTGCTGATGCATTACATGCTGAAAAGTAGGCTATTGTTCATAGTTATTGTGCAGTGTTAACCCATTTAATAGCATACCGTAAAGTTTTTTTTGACGCTTGATGCAGCTTTACAGGGAAAAAGACAACATAGTAGGAAGTATTTAAATGAAGGGTTCTGGTTTTAGTGTCAGATTGTTAAAATATCCTGTGTAAATTATTCTATAGGCATCAATCTTTTATAAGGACAATGTATAATCTATATTAGCAATTTGTGAGACAAATATTGGAAAACTGATGTTTTGAGTCAGTGTAAGACATTGTATTTTACATAAACTAGTCTCACCTAAATAATCTTTCTGTTTCAAAACAAATTAGGATAAGATGTGGATAAACCCATCTGTTGGGTTAAAACTGGGGTAAGAAAAGAAAAAGAATTGAACGTTATAACGTGTCGTTTAGGTTTGTCCATGTTCTCCAATGCTGGGAACCCAGCATTTTAAGCCAATGTAACATTACTCAACAGACCGTGTTATTCTCCCATGTACGTCTGCATTATCAACCCACACAGATGTGATGTGAAGTCGTTTGTATGCTTTAGGCTGTTCTCTCTCTCGGTGAAAGAGCTGTTCCTGTGCTTGACAGATGTTTTCCCCCATCAGTCGCCACCCTCACACTCCCTCCAGCGCTTATAACCGCTTTATAAGCACTGCTGCCTGCATGCGCTGCGGGGACTGACATGAAGACGGACCCAGCCGGGTGGTCACGTCCACAGGGAAACCGATCGCCGTTTTCTGCTTGAATCCCGAGCGGTATTTCAGACCAGATCAGGTATTCAGCGGCATCAGACCACAAACATCCAGGATGTTCTTCTAGCTCATCTGTCAACCTGTGCAGAAGAGGACTGGTCCCTCAGTCGTGATTTTAGCCACGGATGGTGAGGCCCCGAACGGACCGCTGCTGAGGAACGAGCGCTAAAAACGGCATTATTAACGCGCGTTATTCGCCTCTGCGCCGCGGATTTTGTTGGCGATTCCACGAACACATCACGTTGATGCGCAGGTACGCGGTTACACAATGTACTGTGTTTTGATGCATGCTGCATGTGCGCGATGTTTTAACACAAACCCTGTTTATGAATCAGCAGTTTAATTTGAGCGAATTACCGCATTTTCAGGTTGACTTTGGAAACGCACTTTTTTAGGTGTAGGGTACTAGCGGGGCTGACTCAGAGCTGTAGAGACACATGAGGGGTTACGTTAATGCAGCACTGCCGATCATCTGCAGCTCATGATGTATGAATACATGACGAAGGGAATTCCCTGCGTTATGAGATAGCGCTGCATGCGTGTCGTGAGAAGCGCGGTCACGCTCTGTGAAGTGTGTGTGCGCGCGCTCTGGGCTTCACCTGCACATTAAAATAAACCTTGTGATGAATCTGCTGGATCGCGCCTAGTGGCAGAGAGAGAGGGGCTCGAGCTCACATGACGCAATACACACTTCTGCTGAGTAATAAAAAAAATAACGCATCATTTATTCATTTAGTCTATTTTTAAATTGGCTTATTCTTTTCGTCAAATAAACAAATCTATAAACAACTGGTCGTTTTATCTGCTAAATGGAAGACATTGCAAATGAATAGGCTTATAATATTTTGTCACCATCATTTCCCAGTTTATGGATAAGATCAAGAATTTCAAGCATTTTTAGTAGCCTATCACACGTTTTCTAAAATGTTTTGTTTAAATATGCTCTAATTTGCATACATTTATAGCACAAAACACTGATCACTGGATTAAGTCAGTTTTTTAACTCCGTAATTCAGGCAAATTATATAGGAGCATACCCATTTGCTAAAAATGGTCATAATTCATAATAAATAAAAATTCATAATATAGTGTAAAGTTTGGTGTATGTAAGTGCTGCAGAAGTGGAGATTTACAGCTCAGTGCAGGAGAATAAAACTCATGTTTCAGAAGACATGCTTTAAAATTATGTATTGTGATTGAAATCTACATAAATAAATGAATAAAGAGGGATAAAAGAAACACTTAAAAGTGTATTTGGATATTTTCTTTCCATTAGACTGAAATAACATATAAAAAGCGAAAAAGTGGGGAAAAAAATCTCAAAATTGACAAGTGCATGAAGAAACAGTGTACAAATAAATAAATAAAACATAAACAGAAAGCGCTTAAACGTAGACCGGCTGAAAGTTGCTGCATAATTTGCAAACTGATTTTGATATCCTTATTAGTGATGCTGCAGTACTCATTCTGTATTCATAATGCTGCATCACATTTTCATTTAGCAGGGAGATGGGTGAGATGTGAGGTGAAAGTATTGGGCAGAGGGGTTGTCTGCATGTCTGATGAGGCAGAGGTTATGAGGAAACCCCCCTATAGTCAAAAGACAAGGCACCTTTATTAATATAGAGCTTTATGCCATGCAGATTGTGTCAAAGCTGCTTTAAATGGATGAACAGGAAAAGGATAAAAAGTGAAATAACAATATTTCAGTTTGTGAAACATATTCAGTTAGCAGAACAGTGGTAGTTCATTGATGTATTTAGAATTATGTTTTGCAAGAAAAAACTTGGTAATAAACTTAATTTAGTAATATAGGTTTAATTGAGTAAAATATGTTCAGGTTATTTGATTATAAAATATATTTGGTAATTGGTAAGGGATGACACCTTAAATTTAGCAAGATATGAGACAAAAAAGTCTGTTGGTAGAAAACTGGGCAGTCATGTGCAGTTGCGTGTGTGTGTGTGTGTGTGTGCTTTCTGAATGTGTTTGTTATATAGAGTGGAAGTGTAATGCTGTGCCATGCTTTGTGCCAGCTTCCCAAGGTGCCCGTTATGTCAAGAAGCAAAGACTGCAGTAACCTCCGCTAGTCTACAGAGGGGTTCCTGTAGCGATAGCAAACACTGCATTTATGCATAGGTGAACAGACCTCATTTACTATTTAATGGACTGTAAGATCAGGTGTCATCCGCATGCAAACACTGCAGAAACTCTCTGTGCTGACATCACCTCCTGTAACGCACTCATACACACGTGCACGCTCACTCAGGCATTTTCAGACATGCAATACACTGCTTGTCATTCTGCAATGTGAGACTTCTTATTTCAAATATTGCAAACAGCCAAACTGCACGTACAGAACAGATCCATATCGATAACTGGAGTACATATGCGGGGTACTGAAAATACTATTAAATGTGTGGTCAGATTTGCTGAATCAATACAGTATTAAAAGTTAAATTAGATGTTAGCGAGTCTGGAAATAGTTGATGTGATATGGACTTTGATTGTGGTTTGTATAACCAGCACAAATATATGATTTATTTTGTAGCAGAATATAATTTACTGGACAAGAAATCACCTCTCATCATAATAATCTTTACATCTGCCTTTTCATAGATTATTGGGTGTCTTTTTACCCACAGAGCAATTTAATGGATTGAAACAGCTTTTTGGGCACAAACGTTGCACACCAAACTACTCTGAGACCAGGGTGGTTTTTGATTCACAGTGAAATGATTCTTTTTAGTGAATCAGAAACATACACCCGTCCGATGCAGTGCAATGTGAATATGAATTATTGAATTTGTATGCATGTATAATGTTTTGACTTGAAATATCCACAGCAGCTATGTTCAATTTCAGGACCTAAAAATACAAGTCATGGAAAATCAAGGCATTCAAATGCAAGTACTTGTTAATTCAATGCATTTTTTTCAGTTAGTTCTATTCAAAAACATGTTTTTATATCAAAGACATTTGGCATTCGTTTACTTGCATGCAAATATATAGTTCAGTTCATAAATAAGTTCAAAGACGGCTCATATAATTTTTTGTGTGCTGTTCAAAACACTCACGAATTTGGGTTGATTGCTTTTTTCATTCATTCATTCATTTTCCTTCGGCTTAATCCCTTTATTAATCAGGGGTCGCCACAGCGGAATGAACCGCCGGTTGCTTTTTTAACTTTTTACATTTTTTATTAATACTCTGTTTCAATTATTTAATAAAGTCAATTTTAAGTTAAAGTAATAAAATCCTCCATCAATACCTGGTGTGTGGTGAGTGCACTGTTGTCCTGTGGCTGCCGTCACATCATCTAAGTCAGGGGTGTCCAAACTCGGTCCGGGAGGGCCGGTGTCCTGCTGAGTTTAGCTCCAACTTGCCTCAACACACCTGCCAGGAACTTTCTAGTATATCTAGTAAGAGCTTCATTAGCTGGTTCATGTGTGTTTGATTAGGGTTGGAGCTAAACTCTCCAGGATCGAGTTTGGACACCCCTGATCTAAGTGGATGCTGCACACTGGTGGTGGTGTGAAGTGACCCCTCACAAGACAAAATACACATTACAATACAAAATTACTAAACCTGCAACTCAAAAAAACTATGAAGTTAAACAATTTAAATGAATTGGTGCTGATGGAAATGTCTATAAAATTAATAATGTTGGCAGAAAATAATTTTTTTTTAGAACAGCCTAGTGTCTAAATATAAAATGAGTGTGGGAATGAGTCACTGAATTGGTTGGAGCTGGTCAGGAAAACATCTGACTCACTGAAATCTATCATTCTTTTTTTTGGTGATGTTATCTCAAAATGAATCAAGTATGTGTACTCACAAGCATGACGACTGTTCATAAAAATCTGTGTAAAAATGTAGTACTTTCTCATAGCTAACTTTTGCCTTTCTCTCTCCCTCCAATCCCAGGTCCCCTTCCCATTTTCATAATCCTTATCATTTCCCATATCAATTTTCTTCTCCGTACACTTATTTATCATTGTAAAGATTGGTAGAGCAGACATATTTGACACATTTGTCTTCTTCATTGTGCATAGACAGTTTTTGTTGACAATCTTCAATTAGGAGCCAAGAAGGATTGTATTTGCTAGCTGGAACCCAGTGACCAATCAATGGGATAAAAATGAGCTCTTTTAGACTCATTAAAGATTAATTAAATACCTTATTCTCAAATCGTTAAGGTCAATAGCCATTATCATAGCCAAGTGCTCTATCAGACGGCAGGCCAGACGAGTTCCTGTCTGCTACTTCACCTCTGTGTGCAGACAGTTAGAGTCGAGTCCAGCTCTGTTCCAGGATTAAGGTCAGGCTCCTCCACCATTCTGGATTTTCAGCCATTATTCCATAGAGTCGCCCCCACACCGCTGCCACCATTCGCCCCTCTCTCGCCACAGCAGTCCTCCCGTCCAGGCCCCGCTCCGGCCCGGCGTCCGGCATGGCGCCTCAGGGGCGGGATCACCTGGCCACACGGGAGTCTGCAGGCCGAAGACGGACCCCAAATGTGCGGCACACGCTCAGCCCGGAGAACCTGCGGAGCCTGGCGGAGCGCGGTGGAGCTGAGCAGGCGGGAGTCGGACTGCCTAGAGCCAACAGCGACACAGACCTGGTCAGTTCTCAGGGGCGATCCTCACTCACAGCCTCCACTCTAGAGTTTACACTGGGCCGCGGACAGAACCTCGTCATCTCGTGGGACATCAAGGAGGAGGTGGACGCCACTGACTGGATCGGCCTGTACCAGATAGGTAAGATCCGGTCTTATGATAAGCTTGTAAATCAATAAAGTAATAAATAATATATAAACTATATAATCAATCAATTGTAGTTATGTAACGTATTTGAGTAAAACAATTTTGAGTTTTTTGTTGTTGTTGTTTGGCAAACTACTGATGACATGACTTTTAAATTTGAAATAAATATGCTCTCGTTTACAACATCAAATGACTAAAAATCACAAATAGATGCAATGTATTCAGAAGACTGTTTCTATTAATTTCATTTAAGACAACACAATAATAATGTTTTAACTTCGGAAGAGTCAAGAAATTTTCAGCAATACAAACGAAAACATTTATAAAAAAAAAAAATCGACAATCCTCCTTAATGCATATTTTAAAAATATTTTATATAAATAAAAAAATAACAACATCTTAACCGTTATGATACCTTATAAATCAAGTACATTCATACATTCAGATAAATG
>CAIGQW010054868.1:2744529-2782122 GCA_903798125.1 Danio choprae
TCTATCTATCTATCTATCTATCTATCTATCTATCTATCTATCTATCTGTCTGTCTGTCTGTCTGTCTGTCTGTCTGTCTGTCTGTCTATGGTGGTACAATGGGCGATTTCTAAACGATCACGACGATGACGAGGGTGGTGACGTAATGCCTCGCTGCTCGCACTGGCATCAGAGCAGAATTTGAAACTGAAGAACCGGCGGACAAGAGGCAAACCGAATCCAGGAGTACAAAACCGACGTTACCTCAGCACGACCTAGCCACAGAACGTGTTTACTCGTCGCTCAACTTCATTCAGAGTTTACTGGACAGTCTGTCAGCTGAACTAACGTTACAGCTGTTGTTCCCTTGAGAAGAGGAAGAGGGTGTCCGCTCCAAACTTTATGTCGTGATTTTGTCCTGCGTCTAAGGAAGAGCTGTCTCTCTGTCTGTCTGTCTGTTGGAGTGTATTTTGAACAAAATGAGACGAATCACTCCGTACTTTCGTTTTAGTAAAGAACAGAGTTTAATCAAGAACTTTTAGCAGTATCGTCGAGGGCTAACGTTACGTGAGCTAATCTGCGCTAGCTAGAGGCTTTTAGCATCAGTTACGTTACGGTGTCCAAACCCAACTAAACTCACGGCAGGAAAGCGAATAGATTTGTTGTCAACGCGTAAACACCCGTGAACTAAACACTTTCTTTGTGAAGCTATTATTTTTTTCTTTAACGGCGTGAGCACCGCCAGGAGGCCGGTGGCAGTGGGTGTTTTTTTCTTCTTGTTCCTGGTGGTGACTGAACATGAGCAGTGCTGGTTAAGTGATAACAACCGTCTGCACACTTGACTGGACACTGGTGGCGATGGCCCGGAGGAGGCTGGACAGTCGCAGTGGATCCTCGGCTCTGCTGTCAGAGATTCACTCTCACATCCACACGGATCCTCTGGACGCCCTGTTTGACATGAGCAACGAACTGGGCAGGTGTGTAAAATAATCCCATAGCTAAAGACTGTATTCGTTTGATGTTAGGATGTTATCGTGTATGGTGATATTGCAGAACTGATGATCAGCAATATGCATGTTGTACTCAATACAGTTCTCTTCATATATCTTGAAATTCTATGACACAGAAATATTATCAGGCATATCAACAAAGTACTTGTCACCTTGTCAAATGTTTTTAGGGAATAACAGTTTTAAGCTGCATCATCATGGGGTTCTGTCAGTATGTATTAAGTTCCTTTGATTACAAATATTCAGTATTACTTCACTCCAGAGGGTTACAGCATGATCCTTCAGAATTAATTTTAATATGTTGATTAACTAAAAGATTAGAACAACGTTTTGTCAACTGTCATTTATGATCAATTTAAGTCATCCTTGGTGATGAAAACCTATTAATATGTATTACTTTTCATACTATTATCTCATTGTGTATAGGCCAGTTATATATAATTGACTAAAGTGATTATGCATTATATACATTTATATTTTTTTAAATTATTAAAAGCATCTTGCTCACACAGGTAATATAGGATTTCCGTCCTGCACTGTGATCTTTAAATATGAAGTTATTTAATAAGAAATCAAATTAAACTTGTTCTAAATATGCCATAAGAATTTTACATTGAATTACGCTCCCCCCCTCTGGTGTCTGCTGTAAATCATAGTAAATTATGATAGTGGTTATTTTTTGCTCAGAGAAAAAATAAAATAAAACAGAAAACTATTTTAAGCGTTTTTGTAGGCTTAATTACAGTTTTAAACTGTAAAAACTATTTTCATCCTTGACTTTCATAGCTGGCCTGGGTGATTATTACCATTAAGGGAAGTATTGTGGTTCCAAGTCATATGCAAACATATGAGCTAAATAGATGTGTCCCTGGTTAATTTTGAGTAAAAGTGTGAGCATGACTGAAGTTGTCTGCTGTGTAAAGTCTGTCCAGCTTAGCTATTCAGGATTGGAAAGGCCTTGCTCACTGAACTGTGACTAATACGTGTGTGTCATTGCTCTACAGCAAGGCTTTGGAGCTTGCAGGAAGGAAACCCATGTGGGAACCAGACCCAGTTTTGTGCTTTGCTGTTGATTGTACTGTGAATGCTGAGAAAAAGGAAGTGACATTGGTCTCTTCCTCTTTCTCACTTGCACCATTTGCATACAGCCATATTCGGGTTGTTTTTGTGTTACTAGCCGTGTTGTTTAACAGGAAATCATTTCACAAGTTCGTTTACAGTTTTATCTTGTCGGTGTGAAGAGGTATTATTTGTTTCTGTGGAGGGAGGTGCAGTTCTGTAGAAAGAAATGTGAAGATATGAATTGAAGATATGATATGAATTGAAAATTAACCTGCATATTTCCTCGAATGGAGCAGTTTTGTTTATTTTTTCTGACCTGGAGAAAATATATTAAAGCGTGATATTAAATATTAAAATTATTATACTGATTAAACAATTGAATAACAAAATCTTCAAAAGTCTGGGATATATCAATTATGAATATTTATTTCCATATAAATATGGATATACATATTTAAATATTACATTATATGGATTGATTTGTTATAATAATGAAAACATTTATGTTTTACAATCACTTTAAAATGTCTTGTGGTTTCTACAACAAATATTAAGCAGCCCAACTTTAACATCATTAGAATGATTTTTGAAAGATTAGATTACACTGATAACTGGAGTAATGGCTGCTGGATGCCAGTTTTGCCATCACAGGAATAAATGGTAAATTAAAATATACTGAACAATTTATTACTATTTGAAATTTGGCTGTCTATTTGACTTGGTTCCAAGATATAAAGGGATAAAGGATGCAGAATACAGTAAAGATACTGTACAGTATGCTTTAGAGCTGCACAATATATCATTTCAGCTTCACGCCAGGATATGCAGTGTTGAGTTGGAATTATAGTTGACCAGAGCCCACAGTTCAGAACGTGTGTGATTTGTGGAGTCACTGCAGAGTTGAACCATAATAGAGTAAAGTTTATCATCTGCATGTGTTTTTAAGGCATGTAGACTGTGTAAGCATTTCAAAAAAGGTTTAAAGCATGCAGGCACAAGACATTTTACCTTTACTGACTTTAATAAGGAAAGGTTTGATTTAATTATTTATACTATGCAGTATTAATTTACATTTGATTATTCAATGTCGGTACCGAAATATTGTTCGACTCCCCAGAAAACCATCAAGCACTATCCATTTCCTGAACTCTTTGGTCTATTATATTTATCTGTGCTTGTTTATTTTTCATGCATGATTGATGATTCACTCACTTGCAAAATCAATCTAAATGAATGAATTCTTTCCAAATGGCTATTCAAGCCTTCTGGGGAAATTCTATTCATATAGCAGTATTTATAGTAAAAAAACAAAAAGATTGCGATGATGTCAGATTTTTCCAATATCGTGCAATGCTACTCTGCATTTAGTATGATGATACAGTTGGTATTTGAACATAATTGTTTATAAAGATGATGAACACAGCAGAAGGAGATCCTAGGAGTTATGGGATTGATTCTGAGTATATGCTTGTAACCTAATGTCTCACCTGTTCATTCTGTGACCATAATTGCAGTTTCTCTAGTAAAGACTGGCCCACATCAGTCATCTAACCTGATATTAAACTGTGAGAACATCTAATGGAGGGTTTGACTCAGTTAATAACTATGTGTGTCAGTAAGAGCTGTGGTGAGAGAGAACTGCTAAAGGTGCCACTGAACGTGTGCACATAATGCCATCTTTCAGCCTATCACAAGTATTAAAAAAAAATAATAATAATAAAACTTTAGGTACTTTACTTTGTGTATTGCTCAAAATGTCCCACATTTCAATTTCTGTCTTGATTTTACTCATCCTCAACCTCTATGTTCTCTGTATTTCTCCCTCAGGGGGAAGTTTGCAGTGGTAAAGCGTTGTGTGGAAAAGACCACAGGTAAAGTCTTTGCTGCAAAGTTCATCAAGAAGCGTAGACGAGGTCGCGACTGCAGAGCAGAGGTCGTTCACGAGATTGCCGTTTTAGAGGCAGCAAAGAACAACCCTCGGGTGGTGAACCTGAACGCTGTATATGAGACTGATCATGACCTGGTTCTGATGCTGGAATAGTGAGTGTTCTGATTAGATACGTTATCAGTTATACATTATTGTTGATTGGATGATTGTTAAGGTCATTATTAAGAATAACTCTTGACTGTGTTTGCGTACCAGTGCGGCAGGTGGTGAGATATTTAACCACTGTTTGTCAGATGAGCTGCTGCCTGAAGGTCAGATCACTCGTCTGATCAGACAAATGCTTGAGGGCATTCACCTACTGCACCAGAACAGCTTGGTCCACCTGGACCTGAAGGTCAGATACATGGTTGCTTTTAACACCATCATTGAACACATTCTGAGCTTAAAGGGATAGTTCCCCCAAAAGTAAAAAACAAAATACTCACCCATAAGTGGTTCCAAACCGTTAAGATTTTTTTTTCTGTTGAACACAAAAGCCATTGACTTCCATAGTAGGAAAAACAAATGCCATGGATGTCAATAGTTGCACGTTTCCAACATTTTTCAAAATATATTTTTTTGTGTTAAAAAAAAACAAAAGACACTTAAACAGTGGAACAAGTGAAAATTGAGTAAATGGTGACAGGATTTTCAGTTTTGGGTGAACTTTCCCTTTAAGGGTGCTTTGACACCTGCCTCATTTAGTTTAGTTAAAATGTACCAGAGTTTGTTTGCCTTTTTGGCCGAAATGCAAAAAGTACTATATGTTTTTTGGACTAAACCAGCTGCTGTAGTTAGCTACCATCTAATTTAGAATTTACTGAAGCAATGTTTTTTTTATGCAGCCCCAGAATATTCTCTTGACGAATCTGAGCCCATTGGGGGATATAAAAATAGTAGATTTTGGGTTGGCCCGCAGGTTGGGTTCTGCTGGAGAGCTTAGAGAGATTCTGGGAACCCCTGAGTATGTCGGTAAGTTTATTCAGCTTCTTCAAATCCACACTGATCTCTATATACATAGTCAACAGTTCATGCTCAGCAAAAGTCATGTTTTTAGTCATTTGTTTTTTTGGTCATTTTCCAGCTCCTGAAATTCTGAACTATGAACCAATCACCACGGCAACAGACCTCTGGTGAGTCTCGGTCTTTATCATCAGGTGTTTCAATAAACAAGGTTCCCACTGGGTCATATCTAGACCTGGAAAAGTCATTGATATGAATTAAATGGTAAAAGCTCCTGGAAGTTTCTGTGGTTGATAGAAAATATTCAATTTTTTACTTGGTTCAGGAAAATTCTGAGAATTCTGAAAGTTGTCTTATCATATTCTCTAAAAGGATAGTTCATGCAAAAGTGAAACGTCTTTATTCTAATGTTCTTTGCGCTTTTTTTATTGGACCACAATGCGGAAATATAAAGAGGTCCTGCCCACACTCATCTATATTAAGGAAGTGAATAGAAAACAGCATCCTCTGGGAGAATACCAAAGTTTATGTATTAATTAATGAAATCCTGACCTTTACCATTGGTCTTTGCGCCAAGCTGCACATTCATGAGACTCTATTACATTGGCCTTTCATACTGACTTGCCCATGAAAAGCACACATCTGGTGAGAAATGAAGATAGACAAAAATATGGCACAAAATACAAGGTAAATTGATCTCATTCATCTCTCATCTGACAGCAGATTTTTGTCTGGCGATAAAGCAAAGCAACTTCCCAGGGATGTATTTGTAATTCATGATATGTGTTTCATGTTTTGTTATTCTTGATTTATCAAAACGCTGCCATTGTGTGCTTTTCTCGAGTGAGTGATTTTGGTTTGCTTAATGAGCAGAACATTGAACTCTCCAACATTTTTGGATACATTGGTTTAGTGACATTTTTTAATGCTTAATCTTTTTTTAGATCAAATATTTTTCAGGATTCTTTAATGAAAGTTCAGAATAACTTCTAAATATATTTTAAATAGAAATCCTCTGTTACATTTCTGCTGAACTAAGGTATCAGCTACAAAAACACTCCTGTAGCCAAAACAAGACAGACTGAAGTAAATTTACCACAAGTCAAAACACCTGCTAACAAAAGGCATGCCATGTTTCGTGTCAGTGATTTTATTTTATTTTTTTAACTGATCTCATATCTCTTGCCATCAGGAGTGTGGGTGTGATCACTTATATGCTGGTGACAGGAGAGTCTCCCTTCGCTGGCGAGGACAAACAAGAGACCTTTCTAAATGTTTCCCAGGTGAACGTGGAATATAGCAGAGAGGCCTTTTCAAGGGTCTCTGAACTGGCTGTCGACTTCATCCGGAAACTGCTGGTCAAAGCGCCAGAGTGAGTCTGTCCTTGAATCTGAGCGACTCTCATTTCAGATGGTTAGAGGAAGTGAAACGTTTCTGCCAAGCTCAATCGCTCTACTGTGCAAAATGACACGCGCTACTGCTTCTAGATACATATTCAAGCGATAAGTGCTATGGAAAGCTCTTTACCACCTCCAGAGCAGTGATTAATCTGGGTCTTACAGTTTTATTATGCATTACACCATTTTAGATACATTGCAGTAGGCTTACAAATGAACAAATGTCCAAAGATCATGCTTTTATGGCGCAGTATTGACTTTTTACATTACCATATAACTATTGGTTATCATCAAGTACAAAGTCCAGGTTTCGTTTTCTATTCATTTGTTTTGACACATACACTCAGACAATTGAAGACAACATTTCAGCATCAAAATAACTGAAAACAGATGAAGATGAGTCTGTTTAGTAAAAATGGAAGCAAAAATGGAAGTTTGGTGTGAGTTAAGATGGCACATTAAGCAAGATGATTCTTTAGTTAGTTTCAGATTCCTTTTCACTTATCAGATGTCTTGATATGAATTCTCCCCTCCTTTATCAGAGACCGTCCAAGTGCAGCTGATTGCATGACCCATCCCTGGCTGTGGCTTCAATATCCAGGTTCTGATCCGGTCCCCGTGACCCCACGCACTCCCCGGGAAAGGAGTTTTGGTGGGAAGTGGTCTGCTCCACCTGAGGACCCTGAAGACAAGGAGAACATTCTGGACTCGCCGCACGCCAAGAGGTTTCGTTTCGAGGAGGACATGTCAGCCACGGGCGACGGTGACAACTTATGCTGATCCTAAAGTGAAACACCCTTGCACTATATAGCATTATGTCACATTTGTGGCCCTTTTTTTTGCTGGCTCAAGTATTGGCCCACACAATACCAGCAAACATGCTTCTGTCCTAAAGCTGTTTTCACCATCCTTTGGTTGACCAAAGATGATCATTTCAAAAAAGGGCAAAATCTGGTGTAATATTATAATAGTGGGAATCTAAATATCTATGTTGCTGTCCTGTTTCAAGATTAGCTTTTTTTTCATGTCATGTTTGGATTTTAAATTATTAATTTGAACATATTGTCTATTTTAATTGATATTCAGTATCGGTTTTATTTCCTGCAGCTCTTAGCCCTGGTTTGATTACTGCACTTAAGCACAAGTAGGAGTGCTCAAGAGTGGCAGGGCTTTTAAAGGGTTACTTCACCCCAGAATTCAAATTCTGGCTTCTTTTACTCACCAGACTCCATTGCTCAAATCTCTTCACCCAAAACTCAAAAATGCTTCAACATTTATAGGTTTTTTTTTCTTAACTTCCTATGAATTTAGTATTTTTTCCAAGTCTTTTTTTTCTTTTTAATCGCATACAAATATTGGACCATTAAACAGAAGAGCAGACATGCTTGTTTGACATCCAAGAACAAACTTCATTGGAACTTCATTAAAACTAGAGCAAGAATGATCCTTATTGGTTCTCACACATCAGTCAAGCGTTTCACTTATCATCATCATAAATCAAATCGGTTCACCCATTATGTGTCATCTCTTTAGAAGACCTGTATGAATAGTTTCTTCAGTGAATGGTTTTGAAATGGTGAGTGAAGAGCAGAGTTACAATTTTGGGATGATCCAACCCTTTGATTCTGCTTTAAAGAAGGATGTGAGTGTTTGAGCAAACTAAAGTGAGTCTTGGTTAACTGCGTCTCGGTGTAAGAGAGAGTTCTGGATTTCTGATTAGACACCTAGCGAGACTACAGGAATGCCCTCTGTTCATGGGTGTGCTTTAGTCTCGCATCATCATCATCTTTCTTGTGGCATTGACGCATAAGTGGGCTCCGTAACAATGTGACTCAACACACACGCACAACACGCCCTGGATTACACAAATATGTGTTTGTATTGGTCAAAAACGTCCTCCTAAAGAACGCCTATAGAAATGCAGGAAAGCACTTAAACCATTTATGTGACTAAAATATCAGAAAATATCTGTAATGGTGTTAGATTTATTAAATCAAATGTATCTGTTGACTTTTACAATCTTGTTTTAAATATTTCCTCTTTTTTTTTTTTTTTTCAGCGTATTGTATAATAAACCATTATTAAGCAGCGTTCTAGCATTGACACACAGCAGGCGCCTAATGTCGGTGAGCCTGTGATGATCTATGATATTCATCGATTTAAAATGACTGTTTTTATCTATGCACCAATCTGAGGTAGCTCAGGGTTTTTTGTACAGTTGTTTTTAAGCTAATGCTATTGACTGATGGAGGTTTCAATACTCGTTCATTCCGAGCCTTGTTCTCAGGGTTAGCTGTAACTGCACAGTTTACCAGTTTATATTTCTCCAGTGCCTTCGTGCGCATTTGTTTTTTCCTCTACGCTTGAGCCGCACAGCCTCACTTGATCTTGTGTAATACCAGTGCTAAACCTTAAGTGGGTGTATTATTAATATTAAAGGGATAGCTCACCCTGAAGTTGTTCCATTCCTGTGTGAATAGTTTTTTTTATTTTATGTTTATGAACAGCATTTTAAAACATGTGCGCAAGCGTTTTTAATTGAAACTCTGGTGTTCTTTCAAAGCCAATGGGCTGGTTTATTTAAAGAAAATGATTTGTTTGCTTTTGGTCATAGGGACGCATATATTCAGTGGGATTTAGAAAGGTTTTAAAGATATATTTATGGTCTTGGAATATGTAGGGCTTGAAAAGATGGGTAGTCGACGTCGGCTGTTATTGTTGAAATGCAATGATGCTCAGAAGTATGTTCGGTTATGATGAAAGTATAGGGTGTGAATTCTGGAATGAAGGCAGAAATCTGCGTATCCGAACGTGTGCAGAAGAGCAATGAATGAATGTTTCTTCACGTGATACATTGTTGCGGGCTGTTAGAACTGGAAATGTTAGTATTGAAGAAGTGGTGGAGCTCGAGGCCTTTAGTTATTGTTCTCTGTGTAAAGAGGTGTGAAGAGCTTGTGTGTTTGTCTGCTCTTTCCCAGAGATGTCACCAGTCTGCAGTCATAATAGAGCTATTGTCTCCTAAGACGAGAGGCTCTTGTCACGGTGGTGTGCTCACTGTATTCCGTCATCTTAAAGGAAAACTTGAATTTATTTCTTGCCTGAGAAACGGCCACAATAACTTTTAAGGGCCATGAGGTATTTGAAGCTGGAATTCAACAGAGAACAGGCCAGGCTTTGAAGTGCATTTCTAAACACTCACTGTGGTATTTGCAGCATGTCTGCGACAAACTTTTTAAAAGGCATTTAAGGATAAACGTGCTTGACTCTCTTTTTATTTTAGGCAAGATTAGTGACAACTGATATAGTAAGATTCATTTCATGATGAAAACTGTGTATTTGGAGTTATTTGTACCGAGATAAATGATGTTTGGCTGATTGAAATGAACTTTAATAAAGCCTTTATTAGAGAGTCTACAGTTGTAAAGGATGTACCCTTAATATAGAAGCTGTATGTTGTTGATTTTTGACCCATAACAAACTTTTCCAGTTTTGGTTTTAAATAAGACCATGTAATGAAATTGATTTATTAAAATAATAAGAATAAAAAGATACTGGTTCAGACAATTGTCAGACTTTAATACATTCATAACGTATCATCTGCCTCGTTTTTTTTCATCTTCAAATGTCCATGATTGATAAATAATAACAAGAGCAAGTGAAAATAAAGGTTACTGTAAATCATATTAATAACTAACAGAATAACAGGATTAGGGCTGGTGTTCTCCCTATCATTAAAGGCTTAAATCATTCAAAAATGAAAAATGACTTCACTTTATTCTCCCTCGTGTGCTTTTAAACCTTTGTGAGTTTCTTTATTCGGTTGAACACAGAAGTAGATCTGGAGAATGTTGGTTGCTGGCACACATTTCATAGTAGGACAAAAATGACTAGTCAATGGGTACCATCTACCAGCATTTTTCCAAAATAACTCTAGATCGGGAAGAAAGAAACTCTAATCGGTTTTTAACAAGGGTGAGTAAACGAGGGCAGAATTTTTCAGTTTTGGGTGACTGTCTCTTTAAGTCAGTTACTCAGATCACTGATGATTCCTACATTTTTATTGAATTACATCAACATGGAATGACTATGAAGCAGGAAGCACTTTCATCACATCACATTCAGGATATTACAAAATCCACATGTTCATTTCTATGCGATAGTCATTATGCAGTCAAAGCATAATCCAAATAAAGAGCGCCACCTAGAGTACAGACGTAGTTTTAGGCACAGAACTAACCGTTGTGCTGTCAATAAATATGATATTTTATCATCGTGCTGAAAAATGTACTATAAAATTAATCTCAATGCAATATAATTGATTTGATAACCAAATTAAAGAAATTCCAATGGAACACAAACACTGAATAAAATTTGTAATAATAAAACAATGGAATGAAAGGATACTACATGCCTACTAAAGACTACAGGCCTTTGCTAAGTAGCATGACTACAAAGGTCGGTATAGGAAATGTTTTGCATTCAAGTGTATCCATACACATTTAGGAATACACATACTTGAAAATCCATGCTTATTTCACAACCTAAAACAGATGAACTATATTAATAATAAGCACTTTAAGATTAATTTCTATGTAGCAGGAAATGAGAGCCCTTGGAACACGGCGAGGTAATGGTTGTACTTCGCATATCCACATTCAAAACTAGCAATGTAAAACAAGCATCCGAGTATATCAGAAAGAGCCCATGTAGATATTTGCAACAAGCAAAAACAGTAAGGCTTAATATTAAATCTTTTACAGGTTTGGTCATTCTCCTGTTCATAATACAAAATTATTATATCTTGTCGCAAGACAAATTATTGTATTTTGCTTTTTAAAGATCACTCCATTGAAAATCCAGGTGATGAAATCTTAGACAATTACTAAATGGTAAACATAAGTGGATCAACTTAACAGATGAATAATCCCATTAATCTCTATGGATTAATTTAACAGTACCTTTATATCATCTGGAAATTTGGCCACTTGGATTTTTCATAGAGGATCAAATGTCTTTGTGTTTCTAAGAATAACCAATACCTTGAAACAACACGTGGGTCACAGCATTTTCATCTTTCAGGAAACTATCCACTGAAGCTTCAATTGTCTTTTTTGCGAATGATGGGTAATATAAACCCAAAACTGTCTACTAAATGAAAATTAGTGCAATACAAAGCAAATTCAAATTCAAGCATCATTTGAGAAGAGTCAGAAGTCCTGAATGACCCGGAAGTGATTGTCAATAGATGCCGGCTCATCCTCAAAGTGCAGTTTGTGGCTCACACAGGCGCCCAGATCCTCCAGAGTCTTGATGAAGTGCCGGTGTTCTCGCCCGACCCACGCCCTCATTGGGTCTCGAACCTCATATGGAGTTACATGAGCATGAACAGCCATCCCGCTGGACGCCAGCTCTCCCAAAGCACACTTATCGGTCACCCAGGTCTCGCTGCCGCCCGGGTGTCCTCCGTCCAGCCAGTACAGGGCAGACACCCGGTCCAAAAACAGCTTGAGTTCTGGGTCGGCTCGGGCTCCGGCCAGCTCATACACCAACTGATTGAGGACAACACATCCTTTACTGAAGCCCACTATGGTCAGCGAGAAACCAGCAGGAAGAGGCCCAGGGGTGGATGTGCCACTCAGCGGGGGTAAAGGATTAGGCAGACCTGCTCGCTGCATGCTGTGACCCAGCAGTGCCCTCAGGTGGCGAATGGCTCCATAGTCTGCAGAATGTTCTGGTGCACCGAATTGGTTGCTCTCTACAAAGTTCTGATAGCAGCTGAACTTGTGTAGGTACATGTGGGATGCCCGGATGACCCAGATGTGGCAGCCGGGGAAGCGGTGGGCCAGGTTGAGGCCGACACGCTCCAGACTCCAGCACTGCCATGGGGCCGCATCAGGCTGGAGGGCCATTTCCTGCTGGAAGTTCTGGATGAGAACAAGATGAAGGATTTGAAGAGGGGGTGAATAGGCAGGAGGGACAGAAAACTATTTCTATATACAGTTGAAGGAAAAATGATTAGTCCTCCTGTGAAAGTTTTCTTCTTTTTCAAATATTTCCCAAGAGCTGTTCAACGGAGAGCTTTTTACTCGACACATTTTTAATTGATTTCCAACGACTCATTTCTTTTGTCTTTGCCATAATGAGACATCACATCATATTTTTCATGTTCTTTGCAAAAAAAGTTTTATTCAGCTTAAAGTACAATTTAAAAGAATTAACCAGGTTATAATGTTAATTAGGCAGGTTAAATTAATTAGGCGAGTCATTAGACAACAGTGGTTTGTTCTGTAGCCAATTGATAAAAAAAAAAAAAAAACATATTTAAGGGGGCTAATAATATTTGTTGACCATAACATTTTTATTACCAGATTTTATTTCAGACAAACTAAACAAAATAAGACTTTCTCTAGACAAAAATCCTATAGGAAATACTGGGAAAATGTCCATTAAACAGTGCTTGGGGAATATTTGGATATGTATCAACTATATAAAAGGGTTTCTATTTAACTTTCTAAAATTGCTATGGCACTCATAAAAGAGCAGCTTCATACTCATGAATGATTTTACAGCTGCACATAACTAGACAAACTGATTTATTTTGTTAGCAAACTCCATGTCTTGTGAAATAGTTGTTTTAATTTCTGTGATATTCCAGGCTTGGAAATCACCATTTCCATTAACTTGGCTCATATATATATATATATATATATATATATATATATATATATATATGTCTGTCATGATCATGTGTTTTGTGCTGATGGTTAGCTGTCATAGAAAAATGGATGAAATATTAACTTGCCGTTTTTTATTATGGGCCATTCTCAAATAATTATAATTGAATCAAGTAACCACAATCAGATGCTTAATCAATAATCAAAACCCAACCTTAAAAGTAAACGTGCATGCCTTTTATTACAATAAAAACATCCCTTTTATTTAGATACATTTAATAGTTGTTGAGAATGTACACTAGTTAGTTAATGTTAGGTAATGTATTTACTAACATAAGCAAACAATGAACAGTACATTACAGTGTTTATTCATCTTTGTTAACATGAATGAAAATCAAGTTAACTCACAGTGCATAAACTAATGTTAGCAATCACAACGCTGTGTTTTAATAATGCGTTAGAATTATGATTTTAAAATGCTGCATAAAACTATTCATACCTAGTTCATGTTAGTAAATACATTAACATCAAATACTGCATCATTATTTATATTACCATTTACATATATTAAGTACTACTAAAAACGGAGTGACAAGTGTAAAACGGTGTTAACGTAAAGATGGTAATCTAAACATCACTCTTCAGTAGCCTAATACAGACACCGTGTCACACTGACATCTCTGTGTAAATACTAAACAGGGTTTCTGAGCATTTTTGCCATGTCCTGGGCCTGTTTTCATCGTCTGTAATGAAAAACTAAATATAGATATCCAGTCCACTCGTAAGTATATCAAATGACTTTAGTCAAATGAGGTTGAGGATTATCATAACATGCACCGACCTGAATGTCGCCAGGAAAGAACACGACGTGGTCATTTCCATTCTGCAGGTTTTGGGTTTCGTTGTCGCGTCGTCTCTGGATTTGCGTCGCGGGTCTCAAGAGGAGAACATCATTGACGCGGTTTTGGTCGTAACCGGGGACTGAAGTGAGGCGGAGCAGCCCGGGTGCAGCAGCGGATGTCCCGGGGACGCTCGGCCCCGTTGCGGCGGTCATTTTCCTCGCTACAGCGGCTAGCGATAAACACGCCACAACTGATCGGATACTTCCCATAAACACAGAGATTAAGTGGCGGCTGCACGACCTGCATCATTATCGAAGCCATCACAGCAAAACCAGAGCAAAAAATAGCCCCACATGATCCAAACTATTGTCCTGTGTTCGATTGTACGGCGGTTGAGCTTGCAGAATAAAATAAACCTAAAAGATTAAGGTTAATGAAATAAGGAGAGATGTACGTATATTGTTTGTTGAACGCCGCCAAGAGGCACTTTACGGGAGCGTCAATGACGCGCATGCGTGGAGTCACATACGTGAACCGACAGCGACGGTGCAAAATATATTTGGATTGACTGCACAGGTAGAATATTGTAGCGATTAATGCGACAGAGCCATATTTAATCCAAAATTTCCCAAATAATTTTTTATTTTATTTTTTTATTTAAAAGGTTGGAAACTGGTGAGTGGTATCTTGACTCTTGTCGGTTCTTTTTAAACCAATTGAGTCAAAAAACAAAACTATATATAATTATAGAAATAGTTCATTTCTACGATGTGATGAATCCGATGGCATATTTTGCTTGATGTATGCTTTTGTGATGTTAAGAGGAAAAAAGGGGAAAGCTTTCATAAAATAGTCCAATAGATTCGTTTAAAAGAATCGACTCAATAGAACGATTCGTTCAGTAATCGGACGTCGCTAGCGGAAACAGTTGTGAGCGTGTGCTACTTCTGGAGACTAGTGCATGACAAGCAAGTACAGTGTTTGTGTTGTGTGTGGTAACAAATCAGCAATATATTAAAAAAAAAAACCCAACTAATTTATGTTGAGTAATTCAATGTTTTACCTACGAGTATAAGGAACTTTGAACTGATCATGTTATGTTTATCAACTTGCACGGCTCTTCAACCTTTAAATGTTCATGACCAATTTCTATTTGAACAGTTTTTACAATTTAAACATTGTGTAATAAAGTTAACGTCCTTATGTTATTATAAAGTGTCAACGAGAATTAAGCTCTTTTTTCATTCTAGGAATCCCTGAATTGGCTGAGTGTCTGGTTTTGGGTCATAAGGCTTGGGAGGTGTAAATGTTTTCGTTTTTTTAAAGGATGTCCTGCTCAGCTCTTGGTCGACGACTGGTTACATGCCTTTTAAACATCTCTGAAGCCAGAAGAAAAGACTTGGTTGAGACAGTGGCCAGATCAGCCATCACTGACAAACAGGGTGAGACCATGTTTATGATTTGAGACCATTAAATTTAGTTTTTAGTATTTCAGTAATTCATCAATAAATTATATCTGAGACATCAGAAATCTTTTGGCTTGTTCTTGTGTCAAAACATTCCGGCTCCATCATTCACAAGGAAAAAAGCGTGAAGGTGTCACAGTGCTGAACATCTTCAATGATTCTGACTACAACCGCTCCGTCATCACTGTTGTTGCAAACATTGAGCTCATACGTGAGTTGCCTGCTCGTTCTTTCAGTCATTTTTAATTGTTGCTGCAGAAAAATTGTTTCATACGTTTTTTTTCCCCCCATACGTTTCAACAAAAAGGCTATTCTTTACTGTTGTTGGTGATTTCAGGGGAGGCTGTACTGTCTGCTTGTGAGCGTGCATGTTCTCTGATTGACATGAATGTCCATGAGGGCATCCATCCATGCATGGGCGCAGTGGATCTGGTGCCTCTCTATCCACTGGGGGAAGAGGTGGGCCTCCAGGATTGTGGAGAAGAAGCCCAGGGTATGTGGACATGTAAGCGCTCCAAAAATGTGTTCTCTGAATCAACAGTTTTCACTGATTACAGTGTAATCTTAGATCTATATAATCTTAAATAAGTGAAAAAATACTAATGCAGAATAAATAAATGAAAAATAATCAAATAGAAAAAATAAAATAAAAACAAAATGACTATAACTAGAACCCACTGGAAATGGAAGTAAATTATGGGCTATTTATTTTTCAGGTCAGGTACACTAATAAAACCTCGTAATTATTCATATTACTAATTTAACTCTCTTGCAACCATCTTAACTTTTAAATGTCATCTTTAAGATATTTTGTGGTGAACTAATTAATATAATTCTTTGTTAATGATAACATCATTATTTTTTTTAATGTAGATTTTGGCCTTTTAAATCTAAATGACATCAAGTGATTTTGTCATTGTCTGTATTTACCTCTGTTGCTGTTTTCTTTTCTGTTTAGCATTGGCCTTGGCTCTGACAGAACGAGTAGCAGGTACCAGTGCCTTTTTGTTTGGCTGGGCAGATTCTCCTCAGCATCGAGGTCTGGCTCAGAGGAGGAAGGAGATCGGCTGGTTCAGAAAGGTCTTGAACGTGTCAAACATAAAGCCAGATATTGGTTCTCAGCCCACAAGAAGATACGGCATTACAGGTTATTTTAAAAATCTGCAATCCAAAAATATAGAACAGATAAAAAACATTAAGATAGATTTTGCATCACAGCACATAACAGAGCATGAAAGGTGGCTTTCAGAAGTAAAAATGCTATACATTTTCTCAAACAAAGCCATACATTTTTCATGCATCATTAGATTAGATTGGATTCAACTTTATTATACAAGTATAAGGTGTAAGTTAGAAAGTGCAATTATAGAAAAACTATGGTGATATTTACAGATGGGTGCACTATGAACAGAGATTTACAATAGAATATATGTACAGGTTGCTATTAATAATCAAATGTACAGTGGGTATGTACAATTAAAGATGAATTAGTGTAACAGTGCGATAAATATGTGCAATTTAATTGTGCAAACATGAAATAATGCAGTGTTTATGTGGAGTGTAAGTTATAATGAGAGTGTGGGGGTGTATGGGGGAGGGGGAAGAGTCAGTGGGAAGCAGAGTTCATGGTATACTATGCTTTCATTTCAACTATCGGCATAACGTAAATGTTGAATAATAATCAGTTTAAATGTTGAATTGTGTATATATATATAGTGTTCAGCATATACAAGTACACCCTATTTTGAAAATGAATATTTTTATCCATTTCTCAGTGAATATGGGTAATATATATTGGTGCATTTGAACAAAACAGATTGATTAAACAGATATACTTATTAAAATAATATTGTATCAATGTATTAATAATGTATCGCAGAACATCTTTAGAAATGGAAGGATAATACAATTAAATTCATGCAAAATATTGCCTTAAATTTTTTTTTTAACATTTAAAAAAAACCTTAAAAACCACACCTGCAGATAAAGCAGATTCTTTGTTAAAATAATGGAACATGTAAAATGGCTTCTGTTATAATTTTCTATTTTTGTGTCATTCCAAACCTATGAGACTTTCCAAACACAAATTATATATTTTTTTAAAATTAAACCTGAGAGCCTTTCCTTTGAAAATCCAGGTATACAAAACTTAGAAGCTAATTTGTGTTTGTGGTTATATGTAATCTTATGGGTTTGAAACTATGATGGCCAATAAATGATGGTAGTGTTTTTATTTTTGTGTGAACGTCCCTTTAAAACGTTTAATCATCAGTTTGAACTTCTATAATCAATGTACATAAGATTGTTTGTTCTGCAGGTGTTGGAGCGAGTCCCTACGTCATGAACTGTAATGTAACCATTGATACACAGGATCTGGCTCTGGGCCGTAGTGTGGCAACAGCAATCCGTGAATCCAGTCCTGGTGGCATCCCTGGAGTTCAGGTCATGGCCCTGCCACATGAGGGTGCTGTGGAGATTGCCTGCAATGTGGAGAGTGTTCATGGTAGTCCTCCATCTTCTTCATTTTATGGTGAGGAGCAGTGGCCAAACTTCAGCATTGGGGGGCAAACCTTCTGCCATGCTCCAGCCTCACTAATCACTGCACGCGTAGCAGAACTGGCTAAACACTATGGAGTAGCTATCAAGGGAACAGCCCTGGTGGGCTTTACCCCACATGAGTGCCGGAGACTGGCAGAAGGTGCCATCTCTAATGGGATTGGAGAGTTCTGGAAAGAGCTGCGGCATGTGCACATGTGAATGCAAAAAAACAACAACTTTAACCATTGTTTATCTGCAAAACAATAGCATTGGTTGAGCCAACATCATCATCATCATCATCAACTTAAGCTGATAGAAAAATACTTCTGAGATCAGTTATTATTGTTAATCAGGTGTTTTTGGAGTTTTTAAATGAATGACATCATCATTCACTCACCCACGTCATTCCAGACCTTTATGACTTCCTGTTGAAGACAAAAAAAAAAAATACATTGAAGAATTCTGACACCACACCAGTTTTTGCATACTATTGATTCACATTCGACTGCATAGACTGTAATGTGCTCAAAATCCTTTGTGTTCCACAAAACATGGAATGCCACAAGGTCAAATAAATGATCATAGTTTTAATTTAAAAGTTAACCCCAACTTTATAATGCAGAAATGTTATTATGATCAAGCTTAAAACATTTGATTTTCAAACATAATTGTGTCATGTTCAATAAAAACAATAAGAATTGGACAAAAAAAGGATGACTATACCCAACACTGAATGCCTTAAATGTTAATATTTAATTATACTTGGGATATAGGTTGAATTGCTGCATTTCAATAATATAAATGTTCTAATGCCATAATTTAGGTTCATCACAAATGTGAAGACAATGTACTTGTAAGTGTAATTATACTTAATTATACAAAAATTAATTAGGCTATTGCTGCTTGACAATGAGAGTTATCTTCTAGTATGACTTAAACATTTTAAAGGGATAAGTCATGGATGAGTAAATAATGGCCGAATTCAATTTGTGTGAACTATCCCTTAAATTACTCACTATTACAAAAATGCAATGAGTATTTTGGCGTGCAAGTACAGACAGCAATGGGAAAACTAATTTCGCAAGCTGCTGAGATTTACTTCCTTGATATTTTACGTGGAACAAACGTTCTGATAAAACAAATTTTGAAAACATCCAATACAAGCTTGTGCTTGATTGAGCTGAAGGTAAAGGGGTTACTGAACTTATGGTTCTACTTGAAACAATATTATTTGATAAGTCAAACAGATCGACTATAATTAAATATAGATTGAATATAATGTACTGCATCAAATGTAAGAAGGTTCCGTATTTTGGCCATTTAAACTTCACTTGTGTTGCATCAATGCCTTCGAAATGCCATCCAGATGGCACTGAAAACAGCCATAGCTATAAACACTAACCCCTAATCATCCAATCTTCACACAGTTTACGAAAACACTAAGCACACTCCAAACTGCTGCAACAGTACCATAGCTTTTCTGAACAGACATTAGGCTGCTGTAACCTAAAGATTCGGTTTAAGGCTATTTTACATAGAATGACAAATCCTCTTATATTACACTACATATCGATCTAAATTGTAAAGCTTATAATAGGACATTAACGCATTGATGTTTATCTTCAGGGTTAAGCATGTTTCAAGTGCACAGAAACATTATGAAAACATTCATTATAGAAACAAAAGTACAAAAATAATTTTCCTGACATTTTTCCTGGCTAACCGGTTTAATATTGTTTAATCGAAATAAAAAGCAGTCATTTTATAGCACAATAAAAATGCACGGTATGCAAAAACACCCAGTATCATACTTTACCTGGCATAATGATCCATAATGTTTGTTCAAGTGCAAAATGAAAAGTATCTTATTAAGATCTTCAGAGCATCTGTGTGGGTGTAACTAATCAAAGTTCCTTAGCCTTTAGTGGTCATCGTCAGGTGGGACATTTTTCAACACATTTAATGTTGTTTGTTTTTTTAAACCTGAACTTGTCTTGACAAACTATATTTCATATGCATATCATTTTCAAGTGTGAATACAAAGTAGGGTGACAGAAAAAGAGTTTGAAAGACTATAAAATGTGCAAATATTTACAAACAAAAAAAAAGCAAGACAGGAAAGCAAGAAAAATAACACTTTGGCTAGACGCATTATCTTCACTACTGGACCAGTAGCGGTCAAGTCTTCCCAAATTATCTATTTTATAGATAAAGATCTAGATTACAAAGCATACATGGTGGTGTTCCAGTATAAGAGTAGGCAGAATATTTCAGTGTAGTCCCATTGCACTATATAAAAAGCAAGTCTTATTTGTTGTAAATGTCACTGAAAAGGTCAAGTAAAACAATTGCAACCACCATAGGGATCAGTTTCCCAATATTTTGTTCTTGATTTATTCCTAATTAAATAGTTCTAATAGTTCGATCAAACCATCACCTTTCCTTTCACACGGTCACTTCTGGTACTTTTTTTTTTTTTTTTTTGGCCAAGGAGTAAAAGGGAAGAGCTCATGTAGTCATCAGTCACTTTGAAGCTCATTCCCCAGTTTCCAACAGCAGTTAATCATTCCTGAATCACGTGGCAATGCATTCATGATAAATTAACAGAAGAAAGTGCATTGAGTGTTCAAGTAGGGTGTATAGTTTAACACATTTAGGGAAAGGGAGGAAGTGGTGGGCCACTGAATCGGCACTTAAATGGCGCAAAAAAAGCCAACCTTTACCTGGAACATGTTGAATACTAAACTTGTGTGACAAACAAATAATCATACTACGCAAGTAACAAAAAAGCACATGTGGCAAAACAGTAGCATTAAACCTCGTATCTTTTGGCAGTATTGTTTTGTGTTCTGCAAGGATGGGTTATGGATGAATTTTAGAAAGGAGTGGGAACATGGAAGTGGTTTTGAAGTCTCATCTCTTTGAAGCCCTTCTTGGGTCCCTGCCATTGCTAATGGTGACTGTGGGTTTGGGTGCAGGGGGTCCCCCTGCAGTTACTGGGGGCGGTCCGTTGCCTGGAACACGTCCATTTGGTCTTCCTGAAGCCCCAAAGTTGGGATCCCGTGGCACAGGTGCAACATTGTTATTGGAAAACACCGGGACAGTTCCATTACCTGATTGGAACACAATTTAAATATTTTAGTGATAAACTGTACCGAGCGACCAGTAGAGAAAACAAAAATACTTTAAGGCCCTGTTATACTTCACCTGAAGACCAAAATAATAACATTAAACAATCATTCCTAAATTAAATTAGCATTTTGACAATTTGGCAAAGTGAACGTTACAGAAAGATTTACTCCCACTGATAAGCACCTTTGAACTACCATTTGGATAGTGGCGATGATACATTAGTGATGCTTTTTGTTATGGAATGAAAAAGGCATTCTGTACATTAAAATATTAATCCAAACACCACTCTCAGAGGTGTAGATTGAATAGGGATGGGTTCTACCCACTTACCCTCAAGCAAAAGCTTTGCTGTGAGTAAATCAAGACCTTTTGTTGCATCTTACCAGAAACAACTTTCTGCTAACAGTAAGAAGAAGAAAAAAAAAAAAAAAAAACAGGAGCAAATTCACAGTAACTAGTTCCTGAGATCAAACCTTCAACAGCACTCCGGATTCAAAACCATTGGCATTACAAAATTGACATCCGTCACCTTAGTAGGACAGATTGTGTGAAGTATTAGCCATATTTACTCACCTGTTTGCGCAGGAGTACCTGCATTTTGATTTGGTGGAGAATTTCCACGCTGTTCTTTACCCTGTCAAAAAGATTACAGATAAATGTCATTGTCTTTAATAAACCAGCAAAACTCATTGTTCCCAGTTTAAAATATAACTCCGCATTTGCAGCAGAAGTGAAACAATTCTTGCTAGTTACATTCAGAATTACTGGTTCTAAACAAAGGATAAAGCTTGTTTTACACTACCTTATTTCAATGTTTTCCAATATAACAGAAGCAAATTTAGGCATGCAAATGATTTTGCACATTGAAGAAAGTTTACACATTGAAGTGCAATTTAGCATAAATCGGGAACACTGGGCTCACCGTCTTGTTTTGTTGGTTAGCTTGTGCTAGCAGCTCAGGATTTGGCTCACTGAAATTTGGAACCTCAGAATACACCATACAGAACCTGTGAAAGACATTACACTATGAAGGCTTCTTTTAACGTTGAAACATGCCTCCAAATTAAAAAGAATGGCAAGAATTTAATATATATAAATAAAAATCTTTTTTTTCCTAGGCTTGGAAACAAACAAATTGAGATTTACTTAAGTGTTTATAGTACTATTTTTATAAAGAAAAACAACCACCAATCAGTGCTGCATTATAGCAAAATGTGCCAAAGCAGCTGTCACTTTAAAGGCATTTCTGTTAACATGCACTGCAATAAACATAACATGTGGTTTCTACAGATTACGTCAATTATGTATATGGGTTTTCTTTTTAGACTATAGGTTAAACTAATGTTTTTAAACTAAGGTTTTTCTTTTAATGCTACGAGCCAGTACTTGCTGAAAAAGTTGCCAGTCACTAATGCACTTTGTAGATTATATTACTGACAAAGAGTGAATTACAATTTTGTTCATGTGCCAAGTACAGTTATTTTTCAATGCTGAGAAATAAATTAATGAAAATGTCAAACGATTATATTCTTGAAGGGCTGTATTTAATACTCACTCTCCTATTTTCTGTAAGTCTCCTCCTCGTCCAGTATACAGTGTAAGGCACCCTTTCCAGATTGAAGCATACCTAGACACAAAAATATTAAGCTAAATCAGAACAATTTTCTTTGCACATACATATTTGATAATGGTGACGTCTTACAGGAAGACCAGTGGAAGAAGCATTTTGCCAATCTACTGACAGCCCAGTGAGGTCTAAGTAAAAGCAAGAGAGGAAAGGGGTTGCTCGTACCCTCTCGTGAGGCGGATGATGTCACCAGGCTGGATGAGGGTGCCCAGCTCATCCCACACAGAGATGGCGATGCTGCCGCTCTTATCCGCCACTCTACAAGAGCGCACCTCGTGCCCGTCCTTTGTCTTCGTCACCCGACCTGCGTGTGCACAGCAAAGTTCAGTGTCAAACCTCAAGCGTTACAAAACTACTAAACACACAGACATAACTGCGTTACTCGACAGCTGATGTGTGAAAAATCTAAGCTACGCGGAGCACAAAGCAACACAGAAGACGAGCGCAACATTAAATGTGTTACTCCTGAATGTTAACGTTAGCTGTGAGGAATTAGCTGAGCTCGTGCTAACGCACGGTCGTGAGGGACACATCAGCGAATCCACTTACCGATCTCCAAAACTATAAAGACGATATTAAGGTTTTTCGATCCGGGTTTTACATCTTTAATCAAGAACACAGCTTCGTTGGAGATATTCGACATTTCTGAGGGCTGAGGCGGATGCTAGCACACCGGCTAGCGAAACCACAGCTGTGTGAGGATTTTTCTCGATCTAAAACGAAATCTGCTCTGAGTGGGTTGATTGTTAGCTAAATAAACTTTACTTGGCAAATAAATTTGGTTTGTGAGATCCTTTAAGAAAAGCCGAAGTGTTTCTAGCTTAACATCGGAGGGAGTTTGTTTTCATTACTTGACCACCGAGCCAACGTTAAAAAAACGAAATATTTCCTCCTCAACGCTTAAAACGACTTGTATAAAAACACTTTTAGTTCGTTTTGCTGAAGGACATTTTAGAGTTCATTCGGCCCCAAACCTTAAAACTAACTAACTCCAAGACTTCAAGTCTGTCACTGATTAAAATGTCTAGCATCCAGATTCATTTGTACGATCTTTTGGATAGCCTACACAATCAATACACGACGTCAAGTTAGCAAATAGCAGTTAAAATTGACGCTTTACATTACGATGCCGGTTATTATGCGGGTTGCGCTTAAAACGGTGTCAGAGAATACAGTCACAGGCACAAACACCGCTGGTCAAACTACTAAACTCGCATCTCCTCATTTCATCTTCCACTCGAAAATCATTCATTACGTGTCTACTCCACATTTAAGGCTAAATCGACGAGACTCATCAATTTAAAACGGATTTCAGCCGAGATAACTGTAGCTGCCTAACTTTTTATGCCTTAAGAGCAGTTCGAAACTTCCTATTGGCATTTGAAGTTAATGTAGCATGTATTCTACGTGTGAAGCACTGCAATCCTACGAAGAAATAAAATAAATGTCGCAAAAGAGGGGAACTCTCTATTTCACAGTACTATTCGCCTCTCCCTCACTAACAAAGCGTCTGATATGTGCCAGAGTGTGTTCGGTTCTTTAAATTCTCCCGAATGTGCCATCGCACTGTTTCGTGGGGGTGTTCAGAGATGCCCTGTTGCTGTTAAATGTACACAATCCAGTCTAATAAACGCATGTATGCATGAACAGACTTCGGAAATAATTCACCCTTTGTTATACATTATCGTCAGTATTACACGTGAACTAACGCTTTATAAAATGAAATATTGGTTTCTACCGTGTTCTTGTTACATTGAGCTCATTCTGATTGGACGCGGTGAAGAATGTGTCCACATGGTTAGGAAATAACCACACTCCATTTCCTTGTACGATTGTCGACGTTGTGTAATATGATTTGATTACACGTTCACAAATATTTCCAAAGGTATTTGGGTTGCATCATCTCCTTCCATAGTAATCCGACAGAGTGCTGGCAATTAAACATTTTATCATTTTGTTGCTGTATTTGTGGCCTGTATGAACCCAGCTGTATATCAATAAAAGTCGTTTAAACGCTTTGCACTCAGATTTAATATATATATAAATCTGAGTCTATATATATATATATATATAGATATATAAAATGTTTATAAAAGCTATATAGACAAGTATGTATCATTATGTACTTGATGCTTCCTCACATTTACGTTGAATGTTCTTCCTCCTGAGTCAAAATGTGGAAACAGGACTCGAATTCTCACTATTTCAGCTCGTTGCTTATTTATGTATTATAATATCTTGGATTTTTAGCAGATCAGTAGTCATTTTATTGCGGTCTAGGGCTCACACAGGCGAAAAAGAAACTCGTCACGAACAGGATTCGAACCTGTGCGGGGAAACCCCATTGGATTTCGAGTCCAACGCCTTAACCTCTCGGCCACCGTGACGCCATTATTATTCGACATAAAAACTGTATATAGATACATCTATATACACAACAGACTACGGATATAAAATTTGTGTGATTCTTTCATCGTTTCTTTAATCGCTTAAATACCACGAATGCAAAATTGTATCTTTGTATTAAACCACACAACGTATACTCGTTAGTGCGGCTTTCAAATAAACCATGTGAATAATACAATTCATGCCCAAATGCAATTAACGTTACTACATAAATACGAAAAAACGATTTCGTCTTGGGTTTTTTTTTGGAGAATCATTAGAATTTGACAAGGAAGTGAGATACTAAACTGACATATGACATTTGGCCACGCGGTGGAGACACCAGCCAACTAAATGCTAAATATATCAAACCCAAGTACGCTATCTATAAATAATCAAATGAACAAAATCAATAACAACCATGATAATAAAATACAGTTTGTCTGTGCTTTTTCAGCGACTACCCTCTATTTAAAATAATCTTAATGAGTTTTTTATTATATATTCCTGTAATCAAACCTATATAATTGTATATATAATATGTTTTGCCAATTCAAAATGATTAAAAGTTTATGGAAGTATGACTCCTAATATAAGTTGGACCTAATAATTACATTCTGCACTGCATTTGCTTCAAAACCCTTACGTATTTTTTACAAAGCAATCTCTGTTAGGCAAGGTATAAAACACATTGTGAGGCGTCTTCTCTTTATTATCCATATAACAGCTTTAATTCTCTTGCAAATGTTTCACAATGTCAGTGTAAAATGTCAACTCGGCACTGGTATAATCCTTCAACAATGCACAGCACGTGTAACCTGACTCCTCAGTCTACCTGAGAGCCAGAGAGATTTTAGACTGCTTACCAAACCCACATGTGGTTGATGTTGAAAAGAAACCGTGAAGTTTTCTGTCAAGAAGAGCAATTCATCTTAACTCAACATTTTCCACACAAGAGAAGAACAACAGGATTTTATAGGCACCCAAACACTCCTTTAATTAGCACATCATCGTTTAGGAATTACACATATGTTTTCTGGATAACGCTGTTTGTTGTTGTAAACAAACTGCACCACGCTCAGCTAAGTTCCTGAAGTTGTTTTATAATTCTTTGCTGGCAAAGTGTATCACCACACCAGCGTGAGACAGTGTGGTCCGAGGGAAGCTGTGACGGCCTGCAGGCAGGCAGGCAGCACACCTGTACAATATGCGGGTTCCCCATACCTCAGCTAACCCATGAAAACAATCAATCCTTTCCCACCTCTTCTTCTCCCAGTCAGTGGAAAATTAAGCTCAGAGAAGCCATCCATCAAACCCAGGAATGCACCTTCTTCACCTGCTTTGTGTGTGTGTGTGTGTGTGTGTGTGTGTACTGTTAAGCATGAGATAGATGTGAAAATCCAGAGGGGAAAAGCTTTTAGTTTAGTTTAAAAGTTTAACCAGCAGCAAATTTGACGTAATCAGGTCTGAGAACTTATTTCATTGCTGAATCATCTAAAAGTCAAGAAGAATGTGAGGTTATTACATCAGCAGTATAGAATGTTTGACAACACACAGATACTTCTGCTTCACTGTACACTCGTAGTTATTAGGTTGTCTGTTTGTGTGCCCTCGCCATGGACTAGAGCAGTAATTGGAGAGTTGTTGGCAGCTGGCAAGGTTGCCATGGAGATGGCAGTCAGTTGTGCTGGCTTTTCCCCAGATATTTTGTAAACACTTCCCACCACTATCAGACCTCATTTAGATACATATTCAACCATCCAAGTGGACTAGTTTAAAATAAAACCACCGTCAACATTTTATCTCTTGCCTTTGTAGTTGTCTGTTTTATACATTAAAATAGAATGTGCTGGTATATGTAATGTATTATATATAAATATATATACACATATAATGGTGCAGTAATGATGGTGTTATATTTCATGGTGCTTTTTCATTTGTATCTATGGCCATGCTTACGCTTGGAATCAAGAGTGTTTTGGTTGATTGGATCACGAGTTTTCCATTTTCCTGATTTCTTTAAGGGAAGGATCTACAGGATGAATGCTTGGGCAGGTGTACAGGCCTTTTCTGATATTGTATGAATGCAAAAGGAAACAGAACCATACAGAGATGAGCATTTTTTATGTGTTTTGATAGCTGGAAATTACACCAAACTCTGCTATTATTATTATTATTTATTTTTATTTTTTTTGCATTTTTCACTTTAAAACCAAATGTATTATTTCAGATGACCACATTTGTGTCAACAGTATGTATGCAATTTGGTCAAATGCTTTTTTGACCATCTAAAAGTGCTCAAATGCTTACAAGCTCAAAATGTTTAAACCTGGGGCCTGTACCATGAAAAAGCTGCTCCATGATACCGTGGCAACAAAAAATATTGACGTCGAGCTGCCTTCATGTTACCTAAAACCCAAGATTGGTGCAAGCTAAACTGAAACAACTGGCTGGACAGCTAATCCAGGTTCATTGTACAGACCCCTGTATTTAACATTGTTCCCTTAGCATTGATGAACAATGACACATCTTGATACCAGGTGTAAATGGTCAACTCTATACTATTTGCATCATATTACTATTACTGAAAAATCAGACATTGTTACCAAAAGGCATAATACTCTCATAGTATTTTATTGTAAGCAATAATACTAAATCTTATGTACATTGGCAGAATAGAGTCTGGACTCCAGCATAACAAAGAACAGATTGGCACACACATTGCCTCTCCTACACAAAGATACAGAAAAAAAAAGAGATACGAGTGAGAGTTCAGGCATTTCAGTTCAATTTCATGGTATTCACAGGCTCCCACAGGAAAATATAGCTATTTCGGTGTATCATTGTGGTTACAGTGGTCTGAACTGCTGTACCGTTCTCTGGGCCTTTGTACAGAATCTATTTGGAATGGAATCTAAATGGAAATTCCTCCTACAAGAACATGCTTAATTTCTGATCTTAATACAATGGGTTACAGTTACATGATATTTTTAGGTTAATTCAGGATGATATGTTATTTCAGCAGACATGCTAGCATTAAACAAGCTTCGGGACAAGATACCAGTGGCACAAGGGAGTAACTATGCTTCTCAAAGTCTCAAAAGTAGATTGAAGTCAGAGGGCTAGAAACACAGCTATATTTAAGTGTGGACCTCAACAGCAGCTTCAGTCGATGGAAGAGATGCAGGCGCTTCTTTAGCAGGTCCTGACTCTTTCTCCTCCTTCTCATCCTCCTTCCCATTCTCATCATTCTCATCAGTGTCATCATCTTCTTTATCCACCTCCTCTTCAGCCAGAGCTGCAGACGGACCATTCTCCAGATCTCCACCGTCATCCGAAATGAACACCTTTCCGTCTACGCTGCCTGGTGTTAAGGGGAGGTGATGCTCTTCTCCATTTGTTTTCTCATTTGGGGAGTGTAACTCAGCCACGGGCAGCTCACCATCAGGTCCTCCAATATTGGGAACCTCCACTGAACTGAGCCTCCTGGGTGTGCTCTCTGGCTGCTGGGAGGATTCAGGGTCTCCATCTCGGACCTTCTTGACATTGAAGGTCATTGGTGAGACACGGAAGGATGAACTCTTGGATGAGGAGCTCTTCGGGTGGTTGGGAGTGAAGCTTTTCTTGATCTTCTCAAGCTGTTCTTGAGGCACAAACTTGTTGATCTTCTTCTCAATGCTGCTTCTTGAGAAGGCCTTCTTCAAACTATCCACCTTTTTCAGACTGGAGCGCTTGAACTTGTTAGCACGAGAATGCTCCAGACGTTCACTTCCCAAGCCTGGGAAGTTTTCTTCATGCAGATCTAGCAGGGAGTCACTGCCCCCCTCTGCCACAGGGCTTGTTGCTCCTTTTTCCTCCTCATTATCATCGGAGGAGAGGCTGATGGTCTGCAGGCCCTCGCATTCAGAGTTTAAATCAGTGAGCGGAGTTGGCGCAGATGGACCGATTTCATCCAGAGAGGTGGAGGCCAGACCGTCTTTAGTGAGCAGGGTGGCGGGGATTTCATTGTCCTCCTAAAATTGAATAAAAAGACAAGGTGGTTACTAAAAGCTTTCTACACCCCACAGATTTTGTGAATATCTGAAGATACAGTATATTCAAATATTCTGGGGAGGGATGTAACACTTAGGCCCAATCACAATTCTACCCCTTAGCCCTTCCCCTTACCCCTTAACATGAAGGGGAAGGGATGTACCAATTCTCTTTAGCTTGAAGGCGTAGGGTTAAGGGGAAGGGCTAGATAGTTGTTGAAACTGAGATTTTTCAGGACCACACTCGAAACCAATGCGTACGAAAATTTCCCAGAATACACCAGCTACAACGGCGACATGGCTGCACACGGAAGTAAGGAGATGCACAAATTAGTATTTTTTGTCATTATTATGAATTTTTACAACAAACAAGCATATGTTTTAATACATTCATAAGCGTGTTCGTGTTTTACCGTCATGCCTTAAAAATAAAATTTCGCTATCTATAATTCCTAATAATAACTCCTGTATAGTAGTCCCACAACATTCTGTCACTCGATGACACTTGAATACCCTGTCAGAAAAGTCTAGTGGCTGGGAATGACCTTTTTACAGGGTCTGGTATAATGTTAATGCTGTTTTTGTGTGTTTACATAGATGAATATGGCCACGATGTAAACGCACAGAACAGTTACGATATTATTGCCACATTATATCTTTATGATAACATGATATATGCCTTCAGTGATTTCCTGAAGATAAATACCCAAAAAAATAACACAACTGGAATAACTACAGCAGTCGCGATCGTCGATCTCATATGCAGCAAGAGATTGCGATGACATAGATGACGTGTGCAGGTGTTGTAGTGGTGTCCCATTTCTTAGGGGTAAATTTTGAAACCCTTCCTCTTAACAATCTGTTTCAAGGGGAAGGGGAACGGGAAGGGGTAGGGGTACAAAATAGAATTGAAATTGGGCAAAGCTAAGAAGTTGTCAGCGATAATGGGGTTTCCTTTTATTTTGGCAACATTAGGCAATTTTGATTTATATGTTGCTCTGTTTGATAGTCGCATTAGCTTATATGAGCAATATTCTATCACTTGTTTCTTCTGCTTCTTAGCTTGTTTTTGGATGAGAGATGCTTAGGCCTACTTAAAAGATCAATTAAGTAACCGTGAAAACATGGAAAGCCAGTTGGAAATAGGAAAAAGCGCCCTTACATTACACAGACAATGTTATCCAAAGTCACTCTCATCGCATATAGGTTATAGATGCATTCTATACATGGCAATCAAACCTTGGGAATCTGCACCGTACTAAAATAAATAAAACAAATGGATGAGTCAGATTGCTCTGTTGTTGTTTTTAGGTTATATTGTGCAATCTGCTGAAAAACCTGTTTGTTGCAGAGCTAGCTAAGCACAAGGCATGTGGAGGCACTGTCTTGGAGTTACTCCAAAATAAAGATGGCAAAAGGTTGAGGTTTATGCTTCCCGCCAAATTCCAATAGAAAAATGAATCTAAAACTTAGAAGTATAAAAATGCAAACTGAAATCTTGTTTCATTGCATTCCTATTTTGAAAGTCATTGTCGTTTTTTAATTATGTTTATATTTGTTTGTTATTACTGTATTATACATGTTTCCAGTAACAAAAAAGATTTTACATGTTTCCAGTAATAACAAATGATAGATAATGCAAAGAGAAATCCCTTAATATGTCCCATTCATTCAGACCTCTCTCTGATAGTGCAGCATGTTTGTCAGCCGCTCTCCTCTCTCACACACAGACCCCCGACACACACACACATGCCTGCAGAGGTTTACAGGGGTTATGCTTCACGCTTAAGGAGCAAATTGAAGATATGACCCTCAGGGAAGGGCGGATTAGCAGCACGAATGAAGCTTTTGCACGCTCACCTGCTCCCTCCTAAGGGCACTAAGCACACTCCCAGTAATTCAGAGAGAGCACAGTATATCTGTCCAAGCTCTAAACATCTAAATGACAGATTTGTTATTGTATCCAATGCAGTATTTCAGTTTGAAACTGCACATTCAAGTTGGGAATTGTTAAGTATAAGTAGATCTCAGAGAAAAAAGGATTTAGTCATATAATGGAAACATGTTTTCATGGTAATTCAATGAAGTAATGTTTCTATAGTAGCAGGCTAAATATAACCTTTCTTTATACATATACAATGTTAGTTATTGACAGCCAAAATATAATAGTGGTTACATTCTTGGCACTCCCAAGTTCATTCTTAGCAGGTCTAACAAACACACTCAACACTCTTCATCATAAAGATAAATCCCACCTTGGGTTATTGGTGTGAAACATTTGCTAATAATATAATCTTGCTAAAAGTGCATTAATTGCATTTTATTTCGAAATGTGCTTTCCCTATCAGAATGCTAACAAAGCATGAGGGAAAGTGGTAATCTGGTTAATCAAACTAATAGGGACAATCTTTCAAATTGCGCATTTTATTGTGTCCATTTAAAAAAAAAAAATATGACAACAGTGTTTTTGGGGGCCTGATAAAAACAGGACATTTTGTGTCAATCGTGTGCATGTACGTTTCATTTTGACAACCAAAACAGGCTGTAGTTTTTCTTTACAATGTGTCATCACCAGCTAGCTGGCCTGACATGCATAACACTCACATTTTAGTTGTGTCATGAACCTCTTCCTTCTTTACATTGTTGAAAACTGAGAGATATTTGACATCTACTGAAGTAATGCACAACATAATATGGAACAACCTCATAATGCACAAAACTACATTAACAAGAAGTTGGTTTACAAATTCCAGTGAAAGAATTCTACTCACCCATATACATTCAATAAAAAAACACACAATGGCATTCTGACTAATATGACAATAACCTGTTCCAAAACAGGCTTAGTCCCTTTATTAATCTGGGGTCGCCACAGCGGAATGAACCGCCAACTTATCCAGCATATGTTTTACGCAGCGGATGCCCTTCCAGCTGCAACCCATCTCTGGGAAACATCCATACACACCCATTCACACTCATACACTACGGACAATTTAGCTTACCCAATTCACCTATACCGCATGTCTTTGGACTTGTGGGGGAAACCCACGCCAACACAGGGAGAACATGCAAACTCCACACAGAAACGCCAACTGACCCAGCCGAGGCTCGAACCAGCGACTTCTTGCTGTGAGGCGAACGTGCTACCCACTGCGCCACTGTGAGGCCGATAAATATTATTTTAAAAAAGTAAAAGTCTAAAGGTATGGTACTTGTGCTCATCTTGGTTAACATTTCAGCTTTGAAAACCCAGTTTAACCCTCAGGGCAGTAATCTAGTCAAAGCCAGTGTTAATTCTGGGCTAACCTGTTTCTTTATAAGTGCACATATACAGAGTAACACCGCTCAGAGGCACATGGAAACAAGAGATGGGAGTTGGCTGGGTTCAGTTAGCGCTATAAAAGTATCAGCTTTTAATTTGGTTTGCGTCTTCTACAATTGTATTCTATTTCATAATTAATAATAGAGTGAAACTCAGGTGACATCTTATGTTGCCAAGAAACTACACATGATTATATATACATATATAAATTTCAGTGACTATATTTGTGATCTAAATGTGTTGATTCATCACAAGTATAATTAGTTTGTACCTCGGGGTCTTGTCAAAAGTGTATACATGAAGTGTATCTCCACGAACCTGGGAAATTTCACTTTGACCTCGGTTTGATGGCTTTATTAAAAGAGTCTCAACAGTAAAAATGTCTTTAAAAGTTTAATAACACTAACATGTCAATGTAATGATGTTTGATAAAAATCCATTGGAAATGACATCATTCAATAAGGTACAGTACATGTCTGTATTCACATAAAAAAGCTGAAACCCAAAAAAGGAGTCTCCATTTTGTACATGGCACTCTTCATTTATCTTTTGCATTCTTAGCTGGAGTTGTTTAAGTCTTTTTCATCCTTCTTTTTCCACCTTTCTTAACATTTGTTTCTCAGCGCTGTAACGCGGCAATTAATCAAGACATTTACCATTCAGATTTTGACCTTTATCTAAATACACAATGGCTTGTGAAGCTCAGAGGAAGAGAAAGAGAAGGTGGCTGAAAAAAAGAGAGGGAGAACTTTTGAAAACATTGTGTCACATGCTGATACCCCTGCTCCAGTCTGTAATGGGAGCCTGGATAATTAATGCACCCCACCGGAGGCCTCTGGGCTTTTTGGATTGGAAACATCGAAAGAGATGAGAGAGACTGGTGTATGTATGTGTGTGTGTGTGTGTGTGTGTGTGTGTGTGTGTGTGTGTGTGTGTGTGTGTGGCTCAAATAAGACCTGAAAAGTCATCACAGAGGCAGCAGAAAGCATTGAAACGAAACAGAGCAAAAACAAATAGTAGAGGATGAAAAAAATGCATACAAAGGAAGGATGTCTCAGTGGTGGATGTTAGCAGGAAAAGTGTATTTTGAGACAGACATGAACAGATACTAAGAGCTTCTCTCAAAGACAGTCACAGAGTCAAGTCACCTTTGTCTTTTTTACAGCACATTTTGCTGAAGAAAGTTTTGAAACAGCTTCAAAGAATTTAAAGATGCCATAGATCTGGATATACCCAGGCATAGTTTAATTAGGAGTTCAGTACATAACAATTACATACCGTGGGTCTCAAACACTCATGTAAACCCTGTGAGTCCTGAGGAAAAACTGGCCAACCAGAACAAAACACAGACCATTAATATAAACTGCGTTTGATTGGCTATAACGTTTCCTATTGAGATTACATCTGTGATGACCCCCCACCCCCGGCCTATTTTTAAGTTTAACTAAGCTTGTATTAAACATACTATGTATGTGGGACTCTTATTTTGAAAAAGGAAGAGGCATGGAGACTAAAGGAGCAGTTCTGTAAAACAGGCAGTTATGTGTTTCATCTGTTTACAGCTCATCACAACACAAAATGTTAATATATATGGATTATAATTATTATGATATTAATTACCGCGTGTCATTTCATACACATTAAACCCACAAAACACAACTCTAAATACATCTCTGCTCGTCTCATTTGTCAGGTATAATTGTAATTTAGCCTGTATTTTATTAACAACAGATAACTCATGAGCAGTAATGGAGGTGCAGACTTAGTTGTCTATGGCTCCTAACGTAACCATTTCTCCACTTTGACCCTTCACTTACCTACTATGTAGATATCATAGAGCAATTTGACATATTCAATCAATGCATCCTATGACACCTTTGATCAGGAAAGCAAAATAATCAATGATGCGAACTTAAAATAAAAAACAAGACAAATTCTGCTATAAAGTAAACCATGGCAATAGTGTCATGTCTCAGCTCAGTTCTGTTAAGGAAAATGAAGCATTTGCCCAAGTTTTATCCTATAGGCTACTATATGTTAAATACACTATACCATAGGCTACTATAAGCAAATTTGGGTATACAGTGCACAGCATAATTGAGTACACCCAATATTTTCATCCATTTCTCAGTGAATATATACAATATATTTTGGTGCATTTAAACAAAACAAGTTTATTCATTAAAATATGAGTGTGGTCATCTAACACCTTTAGGTATAGAAAGATAAAATCAAATTAATTTAATGAATAAAAAAACTAATTATACATTTTTATGGTTCTCTTGATCATTCTTTTTTATTAAAATGCATTATTTTATTTAATACTTTCCCCTAACATAATCATTGAGGTGTATTAATATTTGCACCGTGATCTTAAGTTATTTTTATTTTTTGTATTAATTCCTGTTTTAA
This sequence comes from Danio choprae, assembly GCA_903798125.1. Classification (NCBI taxonomy): domain Eukaryota; kingdom Metazoa; phylum Chordata; class Actinopteri; order Cypriniformes; family Danionidae; genus Danio; species Danio choprae. The sequence goes on from CAIGQW010054868.1 coordinate 2,779,297, forward strand.
CCTAATGTATATAAATGTCTTATTGTATAGCATCCCACATAAAGTATTAATTTGAGGGATGTGTTATGCTGGGAAGTGTATACCTTATTTTATTGTGTATGAATTCTAGCAGAACAGTCTAAATAAAATGAAGGCAGTACATATGTGTAACCTTATCCAAAGTGACTCTGCATCTGTCAGTTAGCATGCAAATCTGACTCAGAAGATGTCTATAACATCTGCATGTTTTGATTGTTGGTAATGGATGTCTAACTATTTAACCCTGTTCAAACTAATTATGTAACATGTTTACGAGAATCTGAAGACAAATCACACATCTAATTCCACGTCATTCACCATCAGCCTTGGCAGGATGTTCTTTGTAAAAAAACAAAAAAAAAACATGCACATGAACACATCTGACAAAAATGTGCTCACTCATCCGTTACCTGTTTATGGTGTGTGGAAGAAGTTCAGGGAATCTTTGGCTTCGCTCTAGATGGAGAGAATAAGTGGAAAGCGACAGCCAGCTGGCTTGAACACACAGTTCAGTGAGATGCCGGGCAAAGAAATGTGCTATCAAAGCCTCCGATCTGCGGCACTGTGGTGAAAACTATGGGAAAGTGATACTTAAAGGCTGTGGATTTTCAACAGTCTGACTGCAGAACTTTACTGGCCAGCAAAACTGAAGCATATTTGCTTGTTTTAAACGTAAACAAATTCTGACTTATTGACTGAACTGTCTAAAAAAAGAAGGCTGATTGCATCTTTCTCTCTCAGGTACAAAAAGCTTCATTGTCTCTGTCTGGCCACTTGAATCCATCGCAAGATTAGTCATGCTCTCTCCAATATCATTTTTCCAATTAGACTGCATTTATTTGAGTGAGTCTAATAACACATGCAGAATGAGTGTGTCTGGATGATTTCATCTTCACAGGGCTTGATTTTTCAGATCTCACTCCACCTCAGCCTTGACGGATTTCTTATATAAATGATAAGTTTGAGCGGAGCATATCAAAAGACTCAGGTCTATTTCGAAAATAGTCAGTAAGCTTTAATTAAATAAAGCAGTGAACCATTTAGCTAGTTTGTTGCAGGTGGTGTTTATGATTCTGGGGGCATTCTTAATTAACATTTGACTGGACAAAAATCTTTGTAGTGCAAGATGAGTCATAGTGCACTTAATATTGATCCCTTGCAAACATTATTAAGCTGGATGCATGGCAAGGAGGCCGAAAAATGCAATCATCAGCATTACATGAGCAAACATTACCTAAATGGGATATTTTCCCATTGGGATATTCATTCATATTCTTTTTGGCTTAATCCCTAGCCACAGTGGAATGAACCGCTAACTTATCCAGCACGTTTTAAGCAGCGGATGCCCTTCCAGCTGCAACCCATCACTGGGAAACACCCATACACTCTCATTCACACACATACACTACGGACAATTTAGCTTACCCAATTCACCTATAGCGCATGTGTTTGGACTGTGGGGAAAACTGGAGCACCCGGAGGAAACCCACACAAACATGAGGAGAACATGCAAACTCCACACAGAAATGCCAAATGACCCACCCGATGCTCGAACCAGCGACCTTCTTGCTGTGAGGCGACAGCTGGAGATTTTATATAGTCAAAAAATTAACACATTTCTACTATTTGTATTATTAATTTACATTTAAGCATTTAGCAGAGGCTTTTACCCAAAGCAATTCACACATGTAAACACACACCTGGAGCAGTGGGCTGCCCGGGAAGCAGTTGAGGGTTCGGTGCCTTGCTCAAGAGAATCACCTCAACCGTGGGTGAGGGTGGAAGAGAGTGCTGGATATTCACTCTTGCACCTACAATCCCTGCCAGTTCTGAGGACTCAAACCTGTGACCTTTGGACCCCAAGTTTAACTCTCTGTACATTAGGCCACAGCTTATATGTATGTATGATACATTTTTTAACTAAAATTGTGAAAATTGAGGGGGAAAAATCATTAATTTGCATTACTGGATTTTACAGTTAATCGATAAACATTTTGTATTGTTAAACTATGATCATATATTAAATGTTTTGCTACTTTAATCTTATCTCATCTCTCTTTTACACTAATTTGCACTTGTTCTGTGCGCTGTAAACCCTGCATACTTTAATTTGATTGGCCAATGCACTCATTTTGACATTGGCAAGCACAGTTAAAAAGCTGATGCAGCCTTTCCTAACAACAAACTGCGCTGTTTTACATGCTGGTAAATAAATGCCCACCTCAGTGGCTATGGTGGTTAAAGCACAATGGATGCTTTATAGTTCTTGGAAATTTAAACAGAATAAATAGAAATGAATAAAAGTAAACCCTGACTAAGTGTTTGCAGGTTGTATATCAGCTGTTGAGTGATATGACAGACATTCAACTAGTCAGAAAAGTTGTAGAAAGTTGCCAGGGAAACAGTCAAATATCTGTCATTATACAAAATATTTGACTGCAGAACGCAGCAACTAACCAATCAGGACTGAGTATTCTAGAGCATACTAATAGACAAACAGCTGCATGTGCGTGCTGTATGTTACTGTAGTGCAGGGATACAGGGAGGAGTCAAGTTGTCAAACCAGAATCCAGCACTGAGAGATGAAACATGCCTGAGCAGAGGAGTCTGTCTCTCTCTCTCTCTCTCTCTCTCCCTTTTACTCATACATCAGTTTGTTTTCCATTGTTCTCTTCCAGTCCACTCTATCTGTTCTGCTGCTTCCTCCCACATCGCAATCTCTTGCCTGGCCTTGAAGCTGTTAGCTGTGTTTTTATATAATTCTTTCTTTCTTTCTTTCTTTCTTTCTTTCTTTCTTTCTTTCTTTCT
>CAIGQW010054868.1:2789529-2805343 GCA_903798125.1 Danio choprae
CACACACACACACACACACACACACACACACACACACAGTATGTATTTAAGCATAGTTCATCCAACAAGGAAAATACTGTCATTATTTTCTCACCCTTGTGGCATTCTAAACCTTTATAACTTTCCTTCTTCTGTGGAACAAGACTTAATATATTCTGAAGAAAGTTCACATTGCTCCTTTGCATATATTAAACTGCTCATTTGCATATATTAAAACTGGAAAAGTAGAAGGGTCTTGTCAAAAATATTGTCTTGGTCACAAACAGCTTAGACCATGAATTGGTTAAATAAAAAAACTAAATAAAAAGGACAAATATAAAAGTTAAACCTAATTCTGAAAACAAACTAATTATTTTAGATATTTGTATCTCAGTAATACTACTTTATACATGAGTATAAATGAGGAGGATACACTAGGGGCAAATTTTAAATGCTAAAAAGTACTGAATATTGTTCAATAATCTGAATAAAGAAAGAGTAGTAAAGAAATTTACTCATTCATAGATACATGACCATAAAAGTAAACATTGTGAAATAAAATGCTCACCTGAAATCTGGCGTGAAGCTCATATCAAAGACAAACACGCCACATTATTCTGTTTCGACCAGAGGTCATTTTCTGGATAATGACAATCAATGTGGACAGGAAGGATAACACGCATAACTTAGATATCTATAAGAGACTCATATTACAATGACAAGAATCTATCATGTAATAAAAACAATCTTCCACATCCGTTCATATCTTAAGATTATGAGGCCATTGGTTCGCCTTTTCAGTCCCAGACTCCCTGCAGGCGCGCGCACACACATGCGCAATGAAAACACTGCTAATGTTTCCTCTGTTGTAGTTGGTGTGGTGTGTGGATTCTCCTGTCATGTGCTCGTATTATAGAAACAATGAAAAAAATTACCCAAAGGGCCACACATTCACATGAGACAAACGCAGAATCACTCCAAAACACATTATATTATCCTTAAAGTGATAGTTCAGCTAAGTGTTACTCGCACATGTCTTTCCAAATTGTATTCCGTGAAACAATAAAGAAGACATTGACCGTTATGGGGATCATTTTATGTACAAGAACACTAAAGAAAAAGTAAACTTTGCCATCCTACAAGTGTTCAAATGAATCTGTTCCGAAATCAGTCGTTGTATCGTGTAGGTCTGACCTCTGCAGGTAAAAGGTACTCACTGCAAAAAATAAAAATAAATAAATAAATAAAATAAAATAAATAAATAAAGTAAAATTAAAACAAAATAAATAAATTAAAAATAATTATAATAAAGAAAACATAAAATATATAAATGTTTAATATAATAATGAATACAATCAAACTAACAATCAAATTACAATTATTTATACAATCACGATAATTCAAGTAAATAAGCAAATGTAGCCTGTAGTTCAGCTCTCTAAACAGAGTTTAGATTGTTCTAGAATAATGACACGTACAGCTATAGATGCTGTGCTGAGTTGAGTATGATACTGTAAAAAATCTCAATAATGTTTCCAGTCAGCTACCTAAAACGATCCTGTTGTCGATTCTGTGTACACCGTCTTTCTCTTTAGTTTCAGATTATTCGTGACAAGTTATGGAGATGCCACTCATAGTGTTGCATGATTTGTGTTTCAGCATTATGGCAAAATTCCCGAGTATGCAAAGGCATGTCACTACAAAGCACACTGAAGTTACGCCTGCTTTATATATAATTGCAGCCTTTGTTTGAAAAACTTGGATGGTTTTGCAAGTAAAAGGTTCTTCGATCAGACTGTAAGGTGAACGAATGCAAATCTCTCCGTGCCTGGCGAGAGAAAAGGCTTCTGGCATTCCAGTAATGAGAAAGGAAAAGACTTCAGCCTTCATTAGCTGAATGATGGCAGACAGATCTCTTTCCCTCGCCTCTGAGTCCTTTTGACCGGACGGGAAATAAAACGGTAGAAGGTAAAGACTTCAGAGAGATAATTTGACAATTTTCTTCAGATCTTGCGAAGGCAGTGTTTCTCAAAGCCATCTCTACCATGCACTTTAAATGTTTATTTATTTTTACTCATTTTACAGATGCAACAAGGATGCAACAAGCTTTCAAACCAGAGGTTTACACTCTTCAAAATATTGAGGAAAAATAAATTAATAAATGTAAGTTATTTACCACAGTTACAAAGCACTTTTTCATAGTGTGATAAACACTTTTTATAATCTAAATAAAAACATTTTTTGACTGTAAATAATACCTTGATTTTACAATTTTTTTGTGGTATGAGAAAAATTCCATAAATGATAAATGTTCTTCATGGATCAATCATGGCCAGTGAGGGATATTTATTTTAAGAGTATATGATTTAAAAGTCAATCCATTTATAAAAAAAAAGGCCACTAAGAAGGCACTTTAAAATAATGAAAATGCCAAGTGACACCAGAGATGCAAGGAACATTATTCTGCTTCAAAATGTCTCTGGTTGAGGCAACAATACACTGAAATAATATTATTTATTTAAAAGCGTAAATAAAATGTATTGATTGTGAACACGTAGGCGCTGGAATGGATCAGGTATGTGCTTTCTTCACTTGGCAATTGATTCTGTGTTGCTGAGAATGCAAAATATGTCTAGCATGTATCTGTATCTTGCCCTTTAGTATCTGACTAGATCTCTAGTGAAAATGTTTCCTATGAAAAGGAACAATGGTTTTAATACAAATAATGACCGCAGTTAACCCATGGTAACCACAAATCAAATATACAAATCATATATGCTTTGCTACACTTACCACTTAACCATAGTCCTTTTTAGTGAAATCGTAATTATACAAATTGTCAATTGAATTAATATGGCAAGAAAACTAGTCACTACACTTTTACTGTATAATAAAACCATAATGGCTGCACGGTGGCGCAGTGGGTAGCATGATCGCCTAACAGCAAGAAGGTCGCTGGTTCGAGCTTCGGCTGGGTCAGTTGGCATTTCTGTGTGGTGTTTGCATAAGTTTCCTCCGGGTGCTCCGGTTTCCCCCACAAGTCCAAAGACATGCTGTATAGGTGAATTGGGTAGCCTAAATTGTCTGTAGTGTATGTGTGTGAATGAGTGTGTGTGGATGTTTCCCAGTGATGGGTTGCAGCTGGAAGGGCATCCGCTGCGTAAAGCATATGCTGGATAAGTTGGCGGTTCATTCCGCTGTGGCGACCCCAGATTAATAAAGGGACTAAGCCGAAAAGAAAATGAACGAATGAATGAATAAAACCATAATTAATTTATTGCATCTCAGTGTTGTCAGAGCAATAATAACTTCCCAAGTGTGCAGGATATGATCTGCTTCACCAAAGCAGAACACAAGCACAAACGCAAACAGCAAATATCTGCTCATGATCATTAATGATGTCTCTCAGCCCTGTGGCACACAGACGGTCAGACAGGACAGGAAGTCCCGGGACTCCACTCGACCTGTCTGAGGATGAAGGAGGAGCAACTGCTGTAGACAAGGAACGTCCGGAATTTCTCTGTCCTGAAGGGTCCTGTCCTCCACATGACCTTTAAAAGTCAGGATATTCTCATCCCTTCAGTTTATCGTCTCATGACTGATTGATGTCCCACCATTATTACTAATTAACAGCTAATATTTCTCCCCCACAACATCTAAGACTGACAGTATCATCTGTGGTTGCTAGCGAATTTAAAGTGAGTCATTATTAATGTGCATATGATCCTAACATTCAATAATAAACATTCAAAAACTATTTGAACTGCTTTAAAAATGCTTTTCATGTAGCTTTTTGGTTTTTGTTTGAGTTTATTTCTGTGGTGTTAGAATTGACCCCAAACGGATATACTGATATGTAATGAACATAAAATTAGTCAGATTGGAAATTAGAGTTTGAAGGTTTTTGTATTCCATAGCAAAATAAATAAATAAATGAATAAATAAACTGGGATCAAGCCCCAATATGTACATAATGTAAAAAAAAAACATCATTAATTTTGACAAAAAACGTCAGACAGAATGTACATAATGTCTGTCATGTTTGATCAATTTAATGCATTTGTGATTTATAAGCACTTCTTTAAAACCTTACAAACATGTGAAGATTAGTGTGCAAGACTGGGCTCTCTAGGAGCCTGAACGTAAATAAATCTTGATTGGTGAGAGTAATTTAGTTGTTTTTCTGTTTAAAAGTGCCCACTTTGTTCCCACTAGAATCCCCTGAAATGACCTCAGATGCTCCAGAAGGCATCTGCATAAGAATACGCACACCATGCTTTCTGATATAAATTATTTATTTACATTACAGAAAAAGGACCCCATCAAGACAAACAAATTAACTATTGGAAATATTACCCATACATAACCAAATAACAGGACTTGTCCTATCACGGTGTCCTAAAATTCTCTGTTAGTGTCCTGTGCCACAGGTGCAAGGCATCGTGTGTAGATCCCCTCGTCCTCCACCATCTCCTACCCTGTGCAGGATGCAGTGTCTCCGTGGGGACGGAGAGACAGTTTTTTAAAAAATCTTTCTTTCCTGTCCTCCACACTACGTTGTTTCTCATGTTTCTCTGCTCTCTCAGATGAGGCGGGTGGAGGCGCGCAGGGTGTTCTCAGAGTTGTAGTGCATTGTGTTCTGCTTCTGTCGGTTGATTCTGTTGGTCCGTGGGCACTTCCTGTGGAGGAAGGAAGCAAAAGCACATCCTTATCATACATACTATAACTCGCGGTGCTTTTTCTAATCAAAACAATGCCTGGAAGGAAAACTCAGCTTTTGCTATTACAAAGTATCAAGGTTTAGAGAACGAAAAAAGAGCTTTGGCTAAAAAAGATATCTTGCCATTTTTAAAAAGAAAGTTAAAACTAGACAGTTAAAATCATCATGGCTTACAGATTCTTTGCCGTAAGTGGGCTGTTTCTTTGATAAATAGAATTTCTAAACGTACAATTTGTTGGCCCTTGCAAGTACATACTGATAATACAAATTCACCGCAGTCTGTAATAATGTTTTTATATATATTTATTTTGTTTATTTTACTTATTCTGTTTGTAAAAAGTGCTTTTCATTATTTGGCAGGAATATATATGAAGTAAAACTCGAATAAAATAATTTTTATCGGTTCTCTTTTCTTGGCTACGGTGCCTTACATGATAATTAAAATATTACCGAACTTATGACACATCTCTGCATTGATGTTAAATATTTAGCCTATTCCTCTTTCTTTTGGTATGCTTCTGATGAACTGCACTCTCTATTTCAGTAATGCTGCTGTCTAAATTTGGATTCATAGCTTAAAGTCAGTTTAACCCTTGTGCACTGTTCAAATTTACTACCCTTTTGTTATCTTAAGGATGAAAAGATCCACTGAATTAAACTGCTGTAAAACTGCATCAGATAAATATTTTTTCCAAATATGTTTTCATTAATCTTTTGATCAACCTCAGTCCTGATCAAAACTACTAAATTGTTTAGAAAATGACACTATTTTAACTCTGTAATTGCCAAGTTCACAAATTATGTCACTGATTTGGTCAAAAACAAAACAAAACAAAAAACCACACTAAATGACATATTTTCAATATAAATATAATTGTGGAATGGATTTTTTTGGACATGTGAACGATTAGTAACAACATTGGCTTTGATGCATTGTTAGATTGAAATTTTTTTCCCCCTAATTTACTGTTGGTGGCTGTTTTTGCCCCATTGACTTGCATTATAATCACATTTGATGGTACAGTCTTTGGTTTTGTTTACTCCATTGTTTACTCCAGTTCTGAGAGCTGAGATGCATTTTTTGATTTTCTCAGACACATCAACGTAAGTGCACAAAGGTCACCCTCACACACTCACAGACACACATCGCACACTTTAATTTGCTGTTATACTCCATATAAAATCCAGAAACAAAGCTTTTTTTTGCACAGGCCTATCTAAAGGGTTAATGGTGCCAACTGATGATTTTACCTCTTACCAACAGGGAAAACCACCAACAATCAAAAACACATGATTATATGGTGTCATGGTTTTGTAAACAAAAAAATGTGGTTATAATGGAAGTCAATAGGTCAAAAACAGCCACCAACAGTAAACTAAGGAGAAAAAATGAAAATCAAATCAAAAACAATGCATCAAAGGCAATGTTGTTTCACATGTCCAAGACTTTGATTAAAGGTAAAAAAAAAAAAAAAATCCAGTCTACGATTACTTTTTATATTGAAAATACCTCATTTTGTGTGTGTGTTTTTTCACCATCAGTGACAATTTACGAATTTGGCAATTAAAGAATTAAAATTCTTCTATTTCTTTTTCTTCGTTTTCTAAGCAATTTAGTAGATTTGGACTGAGGTTGGGCTGCACGGTGGCGCAGTGGGTAGCACAATCGCCTCACAGCAAGAAGGTAGCTGGTTCGAGCCTCAGCTGCGTCAGTTGGCATTTCTGTGTGGAGTTTGCATGTTCTCCCCGTGTTTGCGGGGGTTTCCTCCGCGTGCTCCGGTTTCCCCCACAAGTCCAAAATACATGCGGTACAGGTGAATTGGGTAAGCTAAACTGTCCATAGTGTATGTGTGTGAATGAGTGTGTGTGGATGTTTCTCAGTGATGGGTTGCAGCTTGAAGGCTACGTAAAACATATACTGGATAAGTTGGCAGTTCATTCCGCTGTGGCGACCCCAGATTAATAAAGGGACTAAGCCAAAATGAAAATGAATGAATGACTGAATGAATGAATGAATGGACTGAGGTTGGACATCAGGACTGAGGTTAATTAACAGATTTGAAAAAAATATTTTTCTGATGCATTTTTACAGCAGTTTAATTTAGTGGATGTTTTACACAACAAAAGGGTAGTAAATTTGCCCAGAGTGTACTGTTGAGTTTTTGTTTTTTTTTAAATCAAAGCTTTTTCTCAAAATATGTGTCAAAATAAGATTTGTCACCAAACATCATTCTGCTAACTGAAACACAGAAAATGTTATGGCTAAATTAAGACTCAAAATCACCCCAGAGTGGATGAATACATCCCCAACATAAGGGTAACATAAGGGTAAAAATTTTTGCATGTTGCAAGTTATCTTCCATGCTGAACCGTGCACACACATTTGAACTCCTTCCAGTCAATAAATGCATATCCCGAATAAATGATTATTTATTTATTTACTATATTTAAAAGACTTCACATGCAGACTGAAGTAAATGAATATGAAAAAAATATGATAACTTTTTTTTTTTAATTATGAAAACACCGTTTGTGGAGTTCTAAAATAACAATAAAACCAGCATAGCAGCACTTTTGCCTGCACTGTCCTTTCATAAAATAACCATGTACAGTATGTGGCTATAAAAAAACAGGACAAATGATCATGCATGCCATCACTATTTGTTGAGGTACAGTACGCCACACTGACAAATGTCTAGACTGTGAAAGCAGTGCATAAAAACCATCCATCAGTCTTTTCTCTCAACTCTTATTATCCATGAACATACTGAACACTCAAACTCTACTCGTGTGTACAGTAAGTACAACTGTAGATTGTTGAGTTATTTAATGCTGCCGGTGATTTAAATTTCACTACCGCACACACACCCTCCCACAATGACCTTTCACAGAGCGTAAAGTGTTTTATTCAGCAGACTCCTGCCGGCAAGTGCTCTCACTCTATAAAGAGCTGTGTGTGTGTGCTGTGTGTGTGTGTGATCCACCCAGGAGGTTTCTGTCCTCTGCTTTTCTCCGCAGAGCGTGCGATATAATGCTGCGGTGTGTGTTTATACTCACCGGGTGATACACAGCACCACTACACATATGATGGCCACCTGCAGAGCACCAATGACGGACGCGATGAGGACGTAACGGAGCTTTCCAGAGCCCGGCACCACATACAGCACATTATACTCCTTAGTGTCACACTGCGGCCCGCTGAATCCTGAGTGACAGCTGAAGAAAGAAAAAACACTCCTTTGAATTCTTGTTAGGTTGCATGTGTGTCTATTACTTGTTTTAAAGAGTATACACTCTTTCTGTAATATACACACATAAACATCAACCTAGGCACATACACGTAAACCTACACACATACACGCACACACAAACACTGCAGTGTTTCTTGCCCTCAAAATCTTTCCACCTGCTGTTTTACTGCAGCAACTATTTTTTTCTGTCTTATTATTTCTCTCTTTTCTTTTGCTTATCTCTGACTTTAATATGAGTTTCACAAGCTGAATAGCCAATTATATTTCATTAAGCTGATGTGTGCCGCTTTGCAGTAAAAAAATAATAAATAAAAATCATGTCCCAGCTTGATCTGCAGAAATGATTTGTAGATTGATTTCTCTAAACAAACGTAAAATTCAATCAGTAATGTTTGGGGCAGCACTAAATGTTATATATATATTTACATACTTAAGAAAAGACTGGGAATATTAATAACTAAATTCATTATACAAAAATGAAGTCAACATAATTTTTAACTTACCAATAACTAACACTACTGTAATATTGGTTTCCTTTTCCATTTATATTACGCCAACAAGCTAATTATCCATTACATTTTTAATTTGTTCCCTCAACAACTGCAGTTTTGTATTTCCTTACCACAATCCTCACAGTCATGAACGAATGAAAGATATAAAGGATCTATAAAAGTGTAATTTGTATACCTGAAAAGTCAAGAAAATTAACAAATTCAAAAAAAGACCATGGGAATTTTCATAATGAGCTGATTCTTTCTAGTAAAATGAATATTTAACCTTTCATTCATTGAAATATGCATTGATAAAAACCTGGGGATTACTGGGGATTATTACAAGACTTTTATTACTTAATTACTTTCATATATACATAAATAAATAGCAATCAATGTCCATGAAGTTAGCATATATATGATTATTTGCCCGATAAAGAGTAAAAACTGCCATTTGTACATTCAAAAAACACTAGAAATGCAATTTTTTGATTGGAAAGTCTAAACCCAGAAAAACAGTACATTTTTAACTTCTGGAATTTTTAAACGCAGTCATTATTATCATTATCTATTACAATTATTTCATTTTATTATTTTAATATACTGCCACTCTCTACTTCTGTTGATAATAATAATAATAATAATTAAAAATAATAATAATAAAATACATAGGCTGAACACATGGGGGAGACAAAGATCTGTGAGACAAAGTTACATACACAATCGCAACAAACTGTGTCTAACCACACACACACACACACACACACACACACACACTTATTCTGAGTGTGTTTTTCAAGATGGGACAAGTTGAGCTGATCAGACACATCATAAGTTTGTGTTTGGGGTTGTCTGTGTTTGTAACTTATCAAGACACAAATGTGTATAATGACATGGGTATAACACAGGTATTATTACAAAGAGAGGGTGACTTATAAAAACATTGCCCATGTCCCCATTTGTAAAACAAAAAGGCTTATATATTTTTTTTCATAAAGTCAAAATCCACAAGTTTCCGGTGAGGGTTTAAGAATAGAGTTGTGGTAGGGCTATAGAAAATGCAATTTGCACACAATTCACAAATAAACAAATGTGTGTGAGTGGTGTGTACCTGCAGGACGGTGTTGAGAGCATGTTGGGATATTCACAGTCTCCATGAACACAATAGTTCTTGTAGTGCTCAGGGCAGGGGATGTATAGCCCCCTCGCCACCTCCGAAACCTCAGGCTTCTCCTCTATAATTCACACACAGACACACAAGAGGGTCACAATGGCTAAAATCAAGGACATCTTCAAATCCAAAGCCATGTTAAAATCGACTTTTCACAATAATAATAATAATAATAATAATAATAATAATAATAATAATAATAATGAAACTCACCTGTGTAGTCTGTCCTGGCATACTGTCCATCTCCTGCTTTGGTGCCTGTAATCATGTCGCCTACAGGATAAAAAAGATTCCGATTATAAATTGAGCAGATCTTCCTCTGTCTGATGGTTACATAATAAAGCATGTTTTCATTTGTACATTGCCATTTTAAAGATGATATTTGGGAGAGTGCTATTGCAGAGACTAATGATCATATGAACATGAAGGGACTTGATTACGTAACAGTGATTTATAATTTTCATCTTTACGTGATGTGCTCTCTCTCTTGTTGTCTTATATAAATGCAAATTCAATGGAAGAAGACATCATGTAACAACATAAGAAATGCTGCATTTATTACATTCAGAAACGTCTTACCCTGACAGTGACCCAGGAACTTGACCTCGATTCGCTCCTGCCGCTGACACGACGCCTCTTTTACCTGGCACGGGTTGTCATATGAACGGCCGTCTGATGCGCACACGGGGTTAAAACTGATGTGGGAGCAGTCGATGTTACACACACACCTGTGTAGTGAGAAAGCACACTGTAAATGCCAATTACTGGCAAATCAAAGACCATGAAAAACATCATTAAACGAGTGTCACACCTTGTTTGATCAAGATGTCAGCCAAGAATAACACTTCAGACATGCAAATCAGGGATTCAGAGTAGTTGCTGGAGGGCATTCACAATTTCAACGTCTGATATTGATGTAAAAACTTAAAAGTTTAATTACATCTTTTTGTCAGGGCCAGTTGGAAATAATGCAATTTCTGTTCGTATATTAGAAGAAAAAAGGGAATGTTTGGAAGAAAATGAAACAGAAACAAGAAAAGCTTTTAAAAAAAGGCTCCAAAGAGTTTGTTTATTCAGTAATTCAATAGAGGAATTATTTTGGTTCGATAAAGAACCTTCCATTGAGCAGTTCTTCAAAGAACCCTTTCGTCTTAGTATAAAGAATATTATAATAATCTAAGGAAACTTTTTACCACTTTAAACAACAATTTCTGCAAGATTCTTTGAAGATTATGTTTGCTGTTTGTTAAATAAATAAATAATGACTTATTTTAAAAATAATAATAAAAAAAAACATATATTAAAATAAGCTGAAACAACACAATTCTTGAGTTTTTGGGACAACTTAACTGTTTTATGTTCAATCCACTTACATTTCTACAAAACTAACAAGCTGAACATTTTTACAGTGTTTGGAAGTATCAACGCCAATAAGAAACTTTTATTTGAAGGATTATTGTATGTCCCCATTGCTCATGTATGAAAACAACTCTCTTTATTAAAATACTGATTACACAAGGCAGCATAACAGATTCATGTAACTTATCTTTATAAACTGTCATTTACTTAAGGCTTGCGACTGACTATGTTTATGTCAAAAGAAGAGATAAATGCATACTGTATTGTCACCTTGTGTCAGTTTGTTCAGTAAAAAACTGCTCTTAAACTCATCAAAAGATTCAGACGATATTTTAACCTTTCGTGGGCCTGCGAATAAAACATCAGCAGGTATCAGCAGTAAATATTCTTCATTCAAAGAAGTAAACTGAAACTAGGACTGCAGAAATACAAACTGTAATCTAAGAAGTGCTATTTTGACTTTTAATTATGGCAATCCCTTCCTTCATTCCAGGCGGCTCATATTGTTATGAATATATTTGCATACTGAAATGCTCAGGTGAGATGACATAACATTAAAGCAGCCTTCTGTTTATGCTGTTTTGGCTTCTTTGCTTATTTTCATCAATTCTCTACACTTGCTAAACCAAACATCCAGACAGAGTTTTTGCTCTCACCGACGGCTTGATGCTGATTCAGCATGCTGAACTGGGCAAACTGCCACTGACATGATCCTGAGTAGTGAAACAGTCTGCAAAAATGTCTTGACAGACATTTGCAAGGCCCAGCATTGTCAAACGGCTGGCTTGGTATGTCACGGTCCCATAGGTAGCACTGCATGTTTTTTGATTCAGTAAAAAGAGTGAGTTTGTGAATCCCACTGCACTAGTTATGGTTGTATTGTTTGCTTTTTCATGCAGCCTGCAAGGACAACTTAAAAACTTTTTTTTAAATGTATTTTTGTGAGGAACAGTCTAAAGTTATTCTTCTTGCTTTAAAAATGCATCTTTGATAGCTTCATATGCTTTTCGATTTTTTAATTTCAGAGCCAGTAAAAATGTTTAAATCTTTAAAATGTTTTAGAAACCCTGTGATGACAAAGTTGAATTTTCATAATCATTACTCCAGTCTTCAGTATCGCATGATCCTTCAAAAAACATTGTAAGTTGCTGGTTTGGTTTTCAACAAACATTTCAGATTATTAGCAATGTTGAAATGTGACCCTGGACAACAAAAGCAGCCACAAGATTTTATATTTTTTTTAAATTAAGTTTTACAGTGATGTATCGACTTTATCGATATTGGGCTGAGACACAAGATATTTGAAAATCTTAGGATTTCAAAATCAAACAAACAAAACAACAACAAAAACATAATATTGAGAAAGTTGTCAAAATGAAGTTCATAGCAACATTATTACAAAAAAAAATTAGTTTTGATATATTTATAGTAGGAAATGTACAAAATATCTTCATGAAACATGATCTTTAATACTCTAATGATTTTGGGCATTAAAAATATTTTAAGAACTTTGACCCATACAATGTATTTTGGCTATTGCCAAAAATATACCCATACAACATACTGTAAGACCTTACAAAGAATTGTTTGTCCAACAAACAACATTGTTAGTCCAACAAACAACATTGTTACGATGAATGGACACATTGAAACAAAATTTTGTGTATTGTAGTGTAGTTGGTAGATTCAATCCATAAATAAACCAATCAATCATATGAACACTTGTTTTTATCCCTACAAGAAAACTGCTTTTCTAAGATCCAGTTCTGCAAAGGGTGAACATTAGAGTTTTAATGTACACCTCTCCATCATGTATGAGTGTGTTAAGCTCAGCATTTTCACCGGGTTCCTGCGAGACTACAGCGCTGCAACATACACAGATTACAATGGTGAAAAATACTGGCCCCTTTACAAAAGGTCTGCATCAGCGCGAATGGCAACCTCACATAAACATTAACCGAGATTCATAATTGGCCATTTAGCTTGAGGCTAGATGAATTACTATTAGAAACAGATTACTGGCAACATCAACAGTGTTTTTATGAGGCATCTACTCTATAAATGTTGACAAGGGTGTAAAGATCACAAATGTAATAAGCAAAGTCTGTTTTTCATCTTCTCGGATCAGCGTGAAGCTAGTTTAGGAATGAATGTGGATGGGATTGAACTGGATGGAGCAGTGATTTTCAATCTATAGCACATTCGAGTTGATCATCTCAGGGGCTTAATGACTAGCACTGCGAACACATCAGTGGTGAATAATACAGCACTCTGTTTCAAATGAGAAATGATGACTTCCAATGCGTTGATGTTCTTTTGCTGATTTTAATGGCTGCTCTTATTCACATACCTTCATTAGTGACGGTAATGAGAGTTTGCATGCGTATGTGAGTACAAAAGGTGATGCGCTTCTGAGAAGGAGACAAAAACGCATTGAAACCCTGAGTTTTTGATGTTTGAAACGGGCAACACATGCAGTCTTTGCATTGTGTGTGTAAATTGGTTGTTCATTATATGTTCTGTGAGTGCATTTAAGGCTTATAAGGTATATGTGAACCTGGACCCCAAAACCAGTGTTGCCAAAAATACATTGCATGGTTTGACATTATACATTTTTCTTTTTTACAAAAATTTTCACTGAACCCTGCATGATTTATTCCCATGGATGGGGTGGGAGTTAAGGGGTTGTTTGGTTTCATATATTTGCTGTACTTGTTTCTTTTCTTGACATGTGGGGTCCCACAAGGTTCAACTCTGGCACCTCTCCTGTTCAACCTTTATATGCTCTCACTGAGCCAAATAATGAGAAAAAACAAATCTCCTACCACCGCTATGCTGATGACACTCAGATCTACTTAGCCTTACTGCCTAATGACTACAGCCCCATTGACACCATTTGCCAATGCATTGATGAAATTAACAGTTGGATGTGCCAAAACGTTCTTTAGTTAAACAAAGAGAAAACTGAAGTCATTGCATTTGGGAACAGAGATGAGGTTCTCAATGTGACTTTTGCTCTAAGAGTCAAACAACAAAAAATCAGGTCAAGAATCTTGGTGTGATTCTGGAGTCAGATTTAAGTTTCAGTAGTCATGTCAAAGCAGTAAGTAAATCAACATACTATCATCTCGAAAACATTGCAAGAATTAGATGCTTTGCTTCCAGTGAGGACTTGTTCATGCTTTTATCACCAGCAGGGTAGATTACTGTCACTGGCCTTACCAAAAAGACAGTCAGGCAATTGTAGCTCATCCAAAACGCTGCTGCCAGGATTCTGACCAGAATCAGAAAATCAGAGCACATCACACCTGTCCTCAGGTCTTTACACTGGCTCCGAGTTACATTCAGAATAGATTTTAAATATTACTACTAGTCTATAAATCACTAAATGGCCTAGGACCTAAATACATTACAGATATGCTCACTGAATACAAACCTAACAGATCACTCAGATCATTAGGATCTAATAAATTAGAAATTCCAAGAATTCAGTCAAAGCAGGGTGAATGCGCCTTCAGCTACAACGCCCCCCGCTGCTGGAATCAGCTTCCAGAAATGATCAGATGTGCTCCAACATTAGATACATACAAATGTGCCTTTACTGAATGAGCACTGTGCTACGTCTGACAGATCGCACTAATATGTCTTTCTTTTCTTTTTCATTCTTTTATAACCTGTTTTACCACATTTTAATCTGTTTTTATTTGTTTTAATCATTTTTAATTCTCTTAATCATTTTTTTTCTTGTTTCTTTTATTCTTGTTTATGTAAAGCACTTTGAATTACCATTGTGTATGAAATGTGCTATATAAATAAACTTGCCTTGCCTTGCCTCCTTTTCTTTTGTAATATAGCTAAGACCTGGTATTTTATAATAACTATTGGATTGTTTTAGTGAATACAATAATAAGACACAAACACAATTTTTGGAACCCTCAGATTACATTATTTAAATGTCTGTATCTTGACCAAACATTTTTCTATCATACCAAAGTTTACACCAATGGAAAGCGTATTCATTCAGCTTTCAGTTAATGTATTAATCTCAATTTTAAAAAATCAGAGTGGTTTTGTGGTCCAAGGTCACATATTAGTATTTGACACAAATTTACAGTCTGTTCTTCTAATATCAGGTATTTATTTATTTACATTTTTTTTGCTTTACTTTCTCTCTAAAGTGTGTGTATTTGTCATCTGTGTGCCACTACAGGAACATGGTGAGCCGAAATGACAATTAAACTGCCGTCCCCATACACTTCTCACTGCAGAAAACTGATGACAGTATAATTATGAATCTGTCATCATGTTTGTCTGTGCATGCTTTTTTCCTTTTTCTTTAATATTTCCATCTATCCGGTGAGCTTTATTGAAGCAAGAAGCTGCTATGTAAGCTGTGGAATAATGCATAATAACTTCAAATGTGAAAGCAAAAACATTCAGACGCTGAATGAATTGAACTGTGGTGTGGAGTCAACTGAAGGGCAGCTTTGATTGTTTGCCATTGCTAATTGAGATCTGTAATGCATAGTAATTTAGAGACATCCCCAGGAACAGTGGATGTAAGATAAAAACAAACAGCCGCAATGATATTGAGATGTATTTATTGTGGAGCACCGGTAATGCTCACACAAACACACACATTTGCTCTCCAGTATGACCGTCTGTAGTGGTCACAAAGGCTAATGTGTCTTGAGAGCATGAATATTTAATGTTGCCTATCACATTCTCTATACACACACACACACACGCACACACGCACACACGCACACGCACACACACACACACACACACACACACACACACACACACACACACACACACACACACACACACACACACACAC
>CAIGQW010054868.1:2806332-2822784 GCA_903798125.1 Danio choprae
CACACACACACACACACACACACACACACACACACACACACACACACACACACACACACACACACTCACACTCACACTCACACTCAAACCAAAAGGTTAAGATTCCCTTTACAAATCAGCTTGTTTGGACAATAGCATGTGTGTGTGAGTGTGTGTGTGTATGAGCGTGTGTTTATCTTGTTGAGTGAGGGGATATGTCTTATTGATTTGCAAGAGCCATGTGGTTTCTCTGTTATCTAAACTTCTCCAGCATGACCTGTGGGCTTCCTGTCTGTCCGGCTGCCCTTTACTCACACTCTCTTGTCTCAGCGGCTGGATTAGGATGACTGAGTCTGTGCTTGGTGAGGATCACTTTCTGCTTTGTATGATACTGAGGGTTTTGGGGGGTTTCATACCAGTGTTTCAAATGTTCAATTCAGATTAGTGGTATTAACTTGGTTAGTGTGTCTCAGATCGATCGATCCATCCATCCATCCATCGATCCATCAATCCATCCATCCATCGATCCATCCATCCATCCATCCATCCATCCATCCATCCATCCATCCATCCATCCATCCATCCATTCATTCATTCATTCATCCATCCATCCATCCATCCATCCATCCATCCGGCTGTCTGTCTGTCTGTCTGTCTGTCTGTCTGTCTGTCTGTCTGTCTGTCTGTCTGTCAGGCTAAAATCTGAGGCAGTGTAAAATGTTGCTATGACAAAAGGAAAGTCTAAGAAGATTATTTAATATTACTTACTCTTTTTTGTAGTATTGCCACAACAATAATTTCACTGCAATTCTTTAACACATAATATTATATATAAACAAATAAATAAATACTTAAAAAATATATAAATACAATACTACAGTAGATACACTATAAGTACAAATAAGTACTGAACCTATACAAGTTAAATCCACTGAATCAACTCAAAATGTAAAGAAATAATATATAAATAGCACAGTATAAACACCTGACTGCATGTAAGATAATTGTGCTAATAATATTTACATCTATCTACTAAATGTTAAATAATGCTTTTACTATTCCCTTCATGGTAGATTACAGTTAACATTAAATTAAACGTCAGATATAATTTATTTTGTGACCAACAGGCAAAAAATAAACAGAAAATAATTGTTGCAAACAAACCTAAAAAACCAATTCCAACTGCTGATTCAAACAGAAAAATATGCTTTTGCAACCATTAACAATACCGCATAAACCTAAACACCAGACATCAATACAATGTTCAAAAATTCTAACCAGATTCAACCTTAAATGAATTGCAGACATTCATTCATTCATTCATTTATTTTCTTTTCGGCTTAGTCCCTTTATTAATCTGGGGTCGCCACAGCGGAATGAACCGACAACTTATGCTGCCCGAAATGCAAATCACAAATAATCAATTGATATGAAAAAGTATAAATAAAAGTAGTTTTAGATATTTGCATGTGCAAGGTATTTGTATACTTACAAAAGTTAGCCTTTTGCTAACACAACAACTAAACTGAAATCAATATTACAACCTATCTGTGTCTGTATCAAACACACACAGACTAGTGTAATAAAACAACAGCCAAACAAATCGGGGCCTTGTCACTGCACAAACACACAGACACGTTATTAACGCAGCTTATAGCAATGATTTTATTTATAATCTCTCATCTCATTTTATCAGTAATCCTTTCGAATGACGTAGGAAGATAGAAAAATAGAGCAAGACTAAAAAAAGGAGGGTTGCGGAGAGAGGTGGAGTGTTTTGTAGAGGAACAGTGAGGTGAGTGAATCATCTGCAGTCAAGTGTATTGAAGCGAGGGGCCCGTCGTGGGACCATCCCTACGACTCAGGCATAAATGCCTCAAATTGTGCTGATATCTCAGAGGATGGAGAGGCCGGCCTGTTTCATTCTGATGCCTCTAAACAGCCCAGCTCTCCAGCCAGTGCTTGCAGAATCTTTAGTGAATCTACAGGCTGTCTTTGCCAAGGCCGACATGTAATTCTCCTCAGACGTCCTGAGAGAGACAGGCAGGAGGGAGGAAGAGAGGCCTTCTTCTATTAAGATTAAAGGCTAGTCTCCTTCACTCCTGCTGACAGCTTGAGCTGCTCACTGACGCTCAGGGCAACCAAAACCTCCGTCTGCACATCCACGGGTGGACTTTAAATATATCATGTGAGTCATGATTTTTTCACATGTTTACAACTCGGATATATTCTCTAGAACGGAAAACCATTTCTTATTGAATACTGCATAAAGATGGTTTTAGAAGTGCAAAGTGACTTATTTTATTATAGAATATTAATGTGTTTGCAGTGCTGGAGCTAAGAGGCTGTTCATCAGCAACTGGCCTTGTTTCGTTCTTGTTTATCAAGGGTAAGTTCTCAAAGTTTCTATTACAATTAACTGAGATTTGGGATATGGGAAGAAACCTCATATCACCCAAGTATCCCATATTTGATAAAAAAATAATACAAATAAAAAACTACAGGAACCCCAAAAAATTGAGATATGGAAATATTTACTGTTTACACAATAACACTCTTAGTCTGTATAAAGAACACCGATGCATTAAAATGATCAAAAGAGACAGTAAATATGTTAATGATATTTACAATGTATTTAATTTTTTGTTTTAATATACGTTTTTGACTGTTTACGTGAACTTTCTGTTCAAAATATTTTTTAAATAATCATGAGAAATTTCATAACTGATAAAAAAATTTAATAATGATACTGGAAATTCAGCTTTGCCATTATAGGAATAAACGACATTTTAAAATGTTATATATATATACACATTAAAGAAAAAAATATTAGCTATTTTAAATATTATATTTCTTCTCAATGTTTTACTATATTTTTAAATAAATACAGTTTTGCTAAGCATAACAACTGTGCATTATAACCATTCATCAAAACATGCAGAACAAATAAAATCATACAGCCTTGGAATTCACAACAACAACAACAAAAAAAACGGTTCAAAGCAAAAAACTATTTTTTATGAACTGTCCCCTCAACAATACAGGATGAATTTCCCATCAAGTAATGTTTTTGTCATTTCACATTTTGTACTTACCAAACATCTTCTGCATCCACGTCACACTCAGCCCCAAACTGGCAAATGTCACAGGTGGACGTCTCCTTCTGTCCGTTCTCTGCCGAACCCTCGTTCCCTGCTTAAATGCACAAAGACAGGACAGAATAAGCCACTACGAGTCTGACAAATATTACTTGGGCCAAGATGAGCATGCAATCACAGTCCATCTCTCTCCATGTCTCACACGCAAACATTTATAAATAGATAGAGATACAGAGGACAGACATAATTCTCATTCTGTCTTTGTCTCTGGCTCTCCTGAGAAGTTCAAATCCCCCCCGATCTTTCCTCAGCCTCGCCCCTCATTTCATCATGATGATTTCTGATTTGATGCTCCTGCACCCTGGCGATACAGGCTTCCCAGGAGCCACAGCTTAAAGCCCTTCGCTATCGCATATCTGCCCTCATCAGTGGACGGGGAAAAGCAATCCTGTACGCCATGGAATTTAAATTACGTCTCCTCCTCAGAGGATCATCGTTCCCCTTTGGATCCTGACCCTCCATTATAAGGTGCTATTTTTAAAACTTAGACTGCAAAGACTGAAGAGAATAGAAGGGCAGGAGAATAAAATGAAGTATAAGGAAAAAAAAGTACTGCACTTCCATTCCAAGAGCAATGCTTAAGCCAAAGGTGTTGTCTCTTTTGATTCTAATTTTGGTTTAATGACAACAACAATTCCTTTTACAGATCAGTTTAAAGTCGGCATGAAATCAAACTTTATTCGTCCTATTTTTCTATGTATATAATAGTGCTTGTTCTTGTATCTGTGCACTTCATTATTTAGTAAAAAATGATTTGAATGAAATGAAAAATTTGCCCTCATAATCTTTAATCAAAAATCATAATTTTCCTGCCCCCTCAAAAAGATTTTTCTTCACTTCTGGTCACATGGAATGCTTTTAGGGCGGGGCTTTCAGTGTGTGTCTCATTTCTGCCCTGCTTTCATCTATTGGTCAATCTTCCTCCATTTTGTTAGAAATGCCCATCTTCCAACAATCCAATTGGTTCCCAAAGGAAATCATGCACTGCCCTAAATTGTTTTCTCTCATTTCAAGACCATTTCAATTGGATGTACGTCACAATCTTAAACTTTCATGCTGACTTTACATATATTCTGATGTACAGTTTAAAAAAGTAAATGAGACATTTGAAAAAGAACACTGATGAATATTAGACGACTCTAATTTTGGGAACGTATCTGGTACCTGATAGCAATTACCTTAATTATTTGTCAAACTCTATTTACCTGCCAGCTTAAAGTTCCAGTTTACAATGGCTATGCTTACATGCACCCATATAATGCGATTGAAATCTCATTGATGGTTCAATTAGATTGAAAAAACTTTAAACACTTTAATTGATTTGACTGAGCTCTATCTGAATGAAATTTGGATAAGAGCAGAAGGGGTGTTTTATTTGTGTTGCAGACTGTGCATAATATAATACATAAAACTACTGACTGTATTTCATTAGCTGCTTAATCAAGCATGTTATTTTAGAAATGCACTGTAACCTATAAGTTTAAATTAACTCTATAAATAATGTAATAAACATAAACACAGTGACAAAAAAGACATTGTGGGGAAAAAAATGTCTATAAACATTAACCAATCAAGAACTTGCAATAGTAGCGGCAGTCATGAAGTCAGGAGCTTGTAGTGGTTGTCATCTAGTCGCAGCTCTTGGAGGAGTTGGTGAAAATCACCAAGCTGTGTGTGCCTCTAAAGGAGCTGATGGACACAGACATGGCGCTGAACGAGTTCACAATATTTTTCAGCCTTCAGCCTACAACAAAATCCACATCAGCCATTTTGCAATGAAACTGGAGCGATTTCGCATCTGTTGTGAAGTGAACTTCACGCGCCAATGACGCGAGTAAACACAAAAGGTTAAAGCATCTAATTACCTGCAAACAGCACAATTTAATCACGCAAGGTGCATCCGGTGTGAAAGCCCCATAAGGGATACAAGTACCAGTCTTGAACTGAGTTATAACTAACAAAAGGCCATTCAAGGCTTTTAAAAATACTCTGTAAGATGGTGAGTCAATCTAAAGTGGCAAAATCCTAAAACAGCATGTTGACCAGAAGAAGGCCAATGAGAAAACCCATTCAGCCACAGCAAGAAAAGATTCAAATCTGTGATCTCTAGAATTTTGCATCTATATTATGTCAGTAATTCATTTCAAGTCCCACCAAAAACGCTGGTCATCCATGAAAGACAAATGCACAAGTGGACAGGACCATGTGGAGAAACTTAGATTGCTTAAGATTGCTCATCATTTCAGCAATGAACAAGGTAAATATTTGTCTTGGCATACAGTTACTCTTGTAAATAAATTGCCAAAAAGTACCCAGTTGACTTATTCTGGACAGATTCTGGTGTGTGCAAGCATGGACACTTTACTAACAGATGAGGTAAGAGAAGAGGATTTGAAAGACAAAAGACAATGTTGCTGCCATTGGTAAAATATAATAATGACAACATGGCGAATGAAGTCAAGTCAAGATTACATACACAATACACACTTATATATTTTTTATCGAAGGACATTTTTGGTGGTCTTGAGATAATTACTTACTCCAAAAAAAAAAAAAAGTCCCAATCCAAAAGAGTATGTGATTTCGGGCACATTCAAAGACTTGTCAAGTGTTACTTGTCGACACCTGCTGGTACAGTGATGTAACCTGCAGAAAGAGCAGGTAAAAAAACCCCCCTCCACATATGCACAGACTCTCAGTCTGTCTGGAAGGTAGATAAACACAATAAGAATGAAATAAATGATTAAGAGTACAAGTGAATTATGCAAAAATAGTGAATAGTCATCCAGCATTATGTATAATTTTTATTATAATTTTTTTATTTATTGTTAGTTTGTACACATACTGTACGCTACCGTTTTACAATCACAGACTAACTGACCAAGCCTGCTCCAGCATCTCCTGTTCTGCTTCTACCTGAGGTGTGTCTGCATGAACCCAAGGGTCTGGAAAGGAGAGATGTGTTGCAGGGAAGGGGCAGTAACACTTATCTCCATCTCCTATTTAGACGGACCCTCTGAATTGATTTCCCTGACCAGAAACACGGGTCGATCAACAGCCCCCTCTGTCTTTAGCTTCAACTGCTGCCAAAAAGGGCACGTTTAGGAATATCTATTTTGTTCTGTTTGTGGAAAACAAGGTCAGGGAAAGTTTTATTTTACCTTTTGTAAATAATGGCCACAGAAGTCCCAATTATATTATTATTAATGTATCATAACTTTTGTTTTTGTTTTTATCTTCTTTTTACATGAAATGTAGCACATATTGAGCAGTGGAATGGGTTTTGCTGTGAGAAGGGAGATGCTCAAATGAAGAGAAGACAGATGGTAAGTGTCCAGGAAAATAGCTCTTAATGGGACAAACCTATTTGTGCAGAAAGTAAGGAGGGAGGTGGGGGGTGGATTTAGGGCACAACATGGGCTGTCAGACAGATGATGAATGAAGCCACCCATCTCCTGCACAGTGTATGGAAACTAACCTTCACAACAAATAGCAAGAATGAGTGTAGCATTCCAGTCTGGGTCGAATGAGCTGCATTTGAAACCAGATCACATCATGTAATGTAAAACACCAAGAGACTAAATAAATATCACAGATATCAAATATCATCAGAATTTTGTTTTACAATAAAGAATATCTCAAATGATCATTTTTTAACCCCACTTTAATGAGTAGGGGAAAATAAATAAAAATTTTAAATTATGCATGTTAAGCTATAATAGTTGGTCATGCCACTTTGTTGGCAAAATGCATCTATACTCATTTAAGCCTTTTTTTGTTTGTGCATGATGCCGACATTTATTTAGCATGTTTGTGGTTAATGCAGAGACGATAACAGTATCCTTATCAAAAACGAGTGACTTTCATGTTATGTAAATGAATGTGTTTGAACTCAATCTTTACAGTTTGTATTTGAATATGGTCTCCTATTAACCTACCCACATAACAAGGGAAGAAATTAGTATGTGGCCATGATTTCCCTAAGACAAGGGAACAGAATAATTAACTTTAGCTAGAAATATAACATATTATATTATATTATTATATTATTATTACTCTGTATAATGGATAAGGTTTGTTTTCAGAATATTTTTTAATTAAAAGTTTAAAAGTAAAATTAAGTGGCCAATGGTAAAACAATTTAAAGATATATTATCTGAAGAAAAAAAAGGTTTAGCTTTTTAGTTAATTGCTCCAAAATGTAGCTTTGCTCACAAACATGAATGTTTAGCAATGTACACTTAACTGTAGATGGTTTCGTTTCCCCATTTGCAAAAGATACACTTAGATAAATTGTATTGTTCCATACATGAGATGAAAATGAATCCCACTTGATTCTTTTAAGTGGTATTCATCACAATGTACACAATAAATGAATGGATGAAGGATAATTCCTGAATTCCTGGATCATCTAATAAAAAGCAGCCCCCCCCCCACACACACATACACCATTTATGAAATGAAAGGGGTTTAGAACAGCACAGTTAAACATTTGCTTGATCGCAGTCACTAGACTCTTTTTGTTGAGCTCTCAATAGACTCCAAAAGGTCAAATTCTATCTTGTATATTATTTTGCATTTTGAAGATATGATTAACATGTTTCTGAAATGCAGTGTATCAGTCTACTATAAAAAAACAACAACCAAATGTGTATTATAATAAAAGCCTCTATCTCATATCTCCCTGAAGAGCTGCCATCACACAAGAGCACACTGAGCTCTAGAGAGACACAAAGGTCAAGTGAATCTCCACAGATGGAGAGGACACATTACATCTTTGAATCAATAGACAATGTAGGAAGCATAATGCTTACAGTGGAAAGATGATAGCCTGAAAGAGGATCTTTGGATTTCCACTGATCTCCGAAAGCTAATGATGCCGCTTCTGTGCGGTGAATGTGACATTTAAGCATTTCGCATGATCCACAGAAGTGCCTTAACACTTGCTTTCTCAAGAAAATATCAAGAGCTGTTCCTCTTTGTACGGCAGTAACATGAGATTTTTCGACTTGAAATGACTGACTTTATACTTTAGGGGTTGTTTCGACATATGTGACCTTGGACTACACAACCAGTCTAAAGTTGCATGGATATATTTTTGGTCACAGCCTAAAAAAAAATAGATTATTAAAAAAAAATGTCATATGGGTCAAAATTATTGTTTTTATTTATTGTCAAAATCATAGACAATTAAGTAAATATAATGTTCAATGAAGATGTGTTGTAAATTTACTCCTGCAAATATATTAAAATAAAATGATTGATTGTTAATATGCATCACTAAGCTCTTAAATTGGACAGTTTTAAAGGCCATTTTCTCAGTATGTAGATTTCTTTGAACCCTCAGATTCCAGATTTTTAAACCGCTGTATCTTGGCCAAAATATTGTCCTATCCAAACAACGTAGATATCAATGGAAATTCTATTTTTTCAGCTAACAGGTGATGTATATGATTGCTTAAGTAATTTGATATGACGCACGGTTTGTGGCAAAGCATATGTGACTTAAAATATTCATTAATAATCATTAAACGAAAACCCACTTTGTGCTCTGTACTAAAAAAACCCAATCATTTAGTGGATTCATTTCCCATATTTTAATGCCACCCCTCAAACTTTAGTGTGAGGCCACTGTAATGATATTTTTCGAAGCTATAAAGCTAAATGCTCGTATTTTTTCAGTTATTTCAATCATTTCTAGTTAAAAATAATACAATCTACAAAAATGTAAAGTGGTAAACGTATCATAAGGATGTATTTTTTGACATTTGACCTGCAAACTTGTCCCATAACTAGAGCACCAGGCTCTCAATGCTCCTATCATGTGGTCATCACCCGAGCCTTCACCACGTTTGGTCCATTAAAACCTACTTCACACAAATAAGGCCCTTTGAGTGTCCTGGGAAAATTGGGGAAAGCATGTCATAAAACCCCCTCCAGCACTTTAGCCTCCTGTATCCACACCTGACAGCATAGAAGACCTTGCAGTGACCCATTTGCGCATGTAATTACAGCAATCCGCTGACGACGGTGGCACAGAGCGAAGGTGTCTAATTTTGTGGAGTGCTCCCGAGGCCCTTTTCTTCCACTGCCTGACAGCTTCTGGAGAGCTCTTTGAAAGCCAGATGAGGGTTTAAATTGGCAAGACGAGTAAGAGCCAATGTGTAAAATTCAGAAAAGGAGGCCTGAAATGGGCTGCCCTTCTTCCAGGGATTAGGGCAGAAGAATTAGGAGAGGAATTAGGGCTCAGAACTTCATTTTTTCCAGCTTTGACCAGATTAAGCGCTGCTCGCTCAAAGTCTTCCATTGAGCTCCATAAGACCCAACAGAAGATATACGAATAAATTTTACTCTGGGTCACTGTACACCGCATAAAGGTCAACAGTGCAAAATAAACACACAGACGTTTTCATTCCACTCTCAAAGATTAAAATGGCATACAGATTAGATGTATACCTCAACATAAGCACCATTTCAGCTGTAGAGCTCTCCAGTGTTCTCCAATGAGAAGTGTGCTGAGGTTTAGAGCCTCTAACATTCACAAACAAAGAAACAAGCGTGCTGATCTCCAGCTCTAAATGTGATCTGCCCCTGATGACACCCGTAATAACACTCGTCATGGAGCCGCTCTCAGATATATAATGGAGGAGAAGTGCAGGGGAAGGACATGATATGAAGAGCAGAGGATGATGAGAAACGAGAGAGTTGTGCAAATTGACATCTGCGGTATGTTGCACAGAGAAAGATAGAAGATGACAATGCACAGAGAAGAAAAAAGATGACAATGATGAAGAGCACTGGAAAACAAATGAAGAATGAAAGACATAAAGAAAGACTGAAAGAGGAAAAAAAACAAAGGGACAAAGAGAAAGAGACAAAAAAAAAACATCTGCAGCAGCTAAGCGGTCGATGGGCAGTCAATAAAGTGTCACTTTCTGCAAGCTAAGAAGCTGGCCTTAATGAAGGGATCTGACCAGGATTGAGGCTGAAATGAACATCTACATTACTGGCCGCAGCAACGAGTGCTTTACCGCCAGATGACCTTCCCTAAACCACACTCTCAAATTAAACACCATGATGCTACTGATAATAATAATAATAAATAGTATTTCTTAAATGATTTACGAGTGAGGGAAGGATGGAACGTCAGAATGACAGTCGGATTGGTGCAGCGGCAGCAGTAATACGGTCGATGTACCGATCCGTTGTGGTGAAGAAGAAGCTGAGTCGAAAGGCAAAGCTCTCGATTTATCGGTCAATCTACGTTCCTACTCTCACCTATGGTCATGAGCTTTGGGTCATGACCGAAAGGACAAGATCTCGGATACAAGCGGCCGAAATGAGTTTCCTTTGCAGGGTGCCAGTGCGCACCCTTATAAATAGGGTGAGGAGCTCTGTCACCCGGGAGGAGCTCATAGTAGAGCCGCTGCTCATCCACATCGAGAGAAGTCAGCTGAGGTGGCTCGGGCATCTGTTTCGGATGCCTCCTGGACGCCTACCTAGGGAGGTGTTTCAGGCATGTCCCGCCGGAAGGAGGCCTCGGGGAAGACCCAGGACACGCTGGAGGGACTATGTCTCTCGGCTGGCCTGGGAATGCCTCGGGATCCCCCGAAGGAGCAGGAGGAAGTGTCTGGGGAGAAGGAAGTCTCGGTTTCTCTCCTAAGACTGCTGCCCCTGCGACCCGGCCCCGGAAAAGCAGTTGAAAATGAATGAATGAATGAATTCTTACATGTGCAGTATAGACGCAGAAAAAGACAGCTGAATTTTGCCCCTGTACCTTTACATCTGTTACTCAGATTGGATCACAAGTAGACGAGCAAGACACATTCATATTGTATTCATAACGACAATTTTTACTTAAGGCTAAGTTAAATCTATAGCATACTCTTTTCATAGCTATTTAAGAAAGCATTATTTCTAAAGCGTCCATGACCATACTGCAAGAAGCATCTGTTTTCCTAAAACAGTTCACCTAAAAATAAAGACTTTCTCACTATTTACTCATACTCACGTGGTTTCAAACCTTTATGAGATTCTTTTTTCTACTGAACACTATAGGAGATATTATGACCATTGACTTCCGTAGTAGGGAAAACAAATAATATGCAAGTCAAAGGTTACAGATTAGCTTTATTCAAACCATCTTCTTTTGTGTTGAAAAGAAGAAAGTCAAATATGTTTTAAACAAGTGAAGAGTGAGAAAGTAATGACAACATTTTCACTTAGAGGTGAACTGTGCCTTTAACTAAACAATGGATGAACGCAAAGAAAGTATTTGAGGTAATACAAACACATTTCTAAATTCTGTTAAAAACAAACAAGCACGCATTGCAAGTTTTCAACATTAACTTGCATTTTTTTATTTAAAGTAATAAACATTTTACAGGTTTATTCATTTTTCATGACCATTTTGAATAGTATTCCGATGGCTCAGAAATAAACAGCCCGTTTTACTAATGTGCCTTAAAATGTGCATGCGTTGATGTGTTGATGTATTCATCGGTTTAAAAGCTCTAAAAGTTCAGAACAAGCTGTACAGTTTCGCTTCATAAAATGGACTTTGAGTTATGAAAAAATTCTGCATGTCCTGAGAATCCATCAAGCTTTTCTGTCTCAAATGATGAAGGTACATTTGATTCCTCATGCAGTGACCCCTTTAGGCAGCCCAGTAAATTCTCCCAGAGCCTCCTGCTGCAGTGCATGTGCTAGAGTCTGGCACCTCATCTCTCCATCTAAACTCTCAGACACTGCAGGGTGGCACAGAGAGCAACTGAGGCGTTCCAGCTTTGTGTGTGCCAGTCTTTGCCACCGAGCTCCACTAATCCCTCTGGCACCACAGTCGCAATCTTTCACTCCAGTTTTGCCCGCTGATCTTTAGAAAAGATCCAAATCAGCAGCGCAAGGCAAGCTGCCGGTCCACAAGAGCTAAAGGCTACCGCAGAGAGCATTTCATAAAATATGACAAAACTCGTTTAATATGATCCCTTACATAGAAATGCTATATTTCATTCACTTTGTTCTGATTGTCTATTTATAAAAAGAGCAATGCTATTTTCCCTCAAGCGGATCTTATGAACTCCATTGACGATGAATGATTTAGTGTGAACGATGTGAGATTTTCCACCTCAGTAGAACAACAACACGTTTTTCTGTTTTTCTTTATCAAGTTAAAGGTCATTTCACAACTCAGAGGAATATGCTCATTGCTCAGAGACCTAAACCAAATTTAGATGTTGCCCTTTAACAACATGAGCCCACATGGGACCTTTTAACACCCAACAGCAATGTACAAATGAAAAGCAAGTGAAAACAAATGAAAGCATTTTCACAAGGGATATTCCTTCTTAGCTATAACACATCAGTGAGGACAATTACACATTAGGACTGAGAGAATTGACTTTTACAAAGCAGTACTGTTTAAAAAAAACAAATACTCAATACTCAACCA
The DNA here is from genome assembly GCA_903798125.1 of Danio choprae. Taxonomy (NCBI): domain Eukaryota; kingdom Metazoa; phylum Chordata; class Actinopteri; order Cypriniformes; family Danionidae; genus Danio; species Danio choprae. Next base: position 2,818,918 of record CAIGQW010054868.1, read on the forward strand.
AAATTTGGGATAAATCTCAACTGTTGGGTTGAATATTTAAATGGTTTTAAAATTATCTTCTTTTTTTTGTAATCAACAGTTGGTCCACATTTGACCAAAATCTGAGTTGAAACATCAGAGCATTTTATGTAGCGCACCTTCTAAATGTAAGAAATATTTAATATAACTTAATGAAACATTAATCCTTTAATTAACAATATATCTGTATATATATAAATTTATACTTTACTTACATATAGATCATTTATAAACAGATTAAAACAAAATAAATGAAAAATATACCTTCACTAAAACTTACCTAAATAACTTAAAATGACACATTTACTTAAAACTCTTTAAAACATTTGCGTATCTCCTTCAGCATTTATGATCAACCCTTGTTTATGATAGTTATTGACTAACAGGAGAGTAGTAGCAAGTGTAGTGATATCATTCATTCATTCATTTTCTTTTCACCTTATCTATTCCCTTTATTAATCAGGGGTCGCCACAGCAGAACAAACCACCAACTTATCCAGCATATGTTTTACGCAGTGGATGCCCTTCTAGCTGCAACACATCACTGGGAAACACCCATACACTCTCATTCACACACATACACTATAGACAATTTCGCTTGCTCCATTTCACCTATACCGCATGTCTTTGGACTTGTGGGGGAAACTGGAGCACCCAGAGAAAACCCACGCGAACACGGGGAGAACATGCAAACTCCACACAGAAATGCCAACTAACCCAGCCGAGGCTCAAACAGGCGACCTTCTTGCTGTGCTGCAACAGCGCTACCCACTGCGCCACCCGTGTAGCGATATATATATGAAACAGTTATAAACAAGGTGTACAAGTTTAGTGCACCAGTGATCCTAAACCGGCTGCAAAAACTCAACAGCTGTAAAAATGTAATCTTCTATTATGTTTGTAGCCCACAAATAATCCCTACGATGGTACAGGCATCAACAAAGAAATATGAAATTCTTTTCCATTCCAAAAGACTTCCAGCTTCAGCACAAACTCCAGACTCAAGCCCATCGGAGCGCTTTTCTGCTCCTCTACACTTTCAATTCACAGACAGTCAAACAAACCAACAGCCTCAGCGGATTTTGCAGATGCATCCCAGGATAAATGAGCCTTTAAGAATTGAAAGCTCTATAAACAAGCGAGCCCTTAGATGTTTACATTTCAAACACTGAGGTTAGTCTCTGAGGAGTTCAGGCTTAGCTAGTTCCAGTAATTTGGGAGCAGGAGACTGCTGTTATGATGGTTATTTCTGCACTGCTGAGGCTTGATGCTTTACTGATTTTAACCAGAACAGATTGCAGTCGCTTTGTTTATAGTGGCACTCGAGAAACGAAGCTCGCTATTGTCAGAGAATAGTGTCCTCATAAGGTTCATGAATGGAGAGGGATTAAACTCCTCATAGACGCAACTACTGAAAAAAAGAGTCAATTTTCACCATTTATTGTATACACTCCTCTGATGTTCCCTTCCGTCTCTCAACTTTCTCTCAGTACATTTATCTTACCAACCTCAAGACAGTAAATTTCCATATACTGTGTTGATATAAATATTCTGGCCTATAGAGATATACGTCGTGGCAAGTTGCGTTCCACCATGTTTTCAGACATGTTTAGTTGCACACAATCTAAACCAATGCAAATCTTTACATTTACATTTAGTCATTTAGCAGATGCATTTGTCCAATGTGACTTACAACTGAGGAGGCATTCAGCCATTCAACAACAAGAGGCAATACACACAAGAAGTGCTAATTAAAGGTTAGTGCTCAGAGAATGAAGTGCTAGAGCAATGAGAGGGGAGTGTTTTTTTAATAGAGAGATGAGTGTTTCTACAGGTGGCTTGTCAAGCCCACTCACCTGCGTGAAGCACACTTCATAAATGCACAATGTTTTTTTTTAGAGATAAAGAATTTTTGTAAGAAATGTGCAAATGTAAAAACTGTAAAATGTAAAAACTGGTGCAAGTGTCAGTTAAAGTGCCAGAGAAATTTAAAAGAGTGTGTTTTCTACAGGTGGTTGGTCAAGCCCACTCACTTGTGTAAGGCACACTCAGAATTGATAATGTTTTGAGGTTGTTGTGGGGTAAGGTGGGAGAGAGAAGAGGGGGTCCTGGTTTTGTTCACAGAGGTTCAGGTGATTGCAAAAGAGATGGCTTTTTTTAGTTGTCGTTTGAATGATATTAGTGAATTAGCAATGTATGTGGAATGAAATCACCACAAAAAAAGCAGACCATTTTATTGTAATACTTTATGAAAAATATCTTACAAACCTCAGAATAAAATGGACTAATTTGTATCTTTTTAAAACACTCTTTGTGTGTCTGAGAAGCTGAATTTCACTCCATAATATTCAGTCTCCAACGCTAAAGTGGAACTAGAGAAGCCTTGCAAGGATGCAGAGCGAGCGGATCAAATAAATGAACAAGCTTATCCGTAAGTGACAGGGTATCAACAAGCAGCCACAAGATAACATTTCCATATTTTTTCCATATATAGATTTTCTTACTTATTTGTGGTGTGAGCGCTTATAGTTTACTATAAATCAGTGTATATACAGCATTATACAACAAACCTATAGCAATCAATGGCATACAGGTTCCCTAACAAATACTACTCACAGCAAAAGAAGCAAATACAAAAGAAGACACTCACGTTCTATACAGCCATCACCAATGACTGAATTGCTGCGAGATTCTCTACAAGATTGATGTAAACAACACCGAATTGGAGCTCTGGCAGAGACGTGATGGTTTTTAATGAGTGAAATATGACGAAGGGTGCTGCATATGGATTGCAAGTGCACAATATTTATATTTTATGACATATCCATTTTTTGCTATGTTGACATGTGATCCAAATATTCGTAGCTTGAAACAAGAAAATCTGCAGCATTTCTATGGAGACTTCTGGATTACACCATTACAGCCATAAGCTGCCATTACAGATCATTGTTTCTCCACACAGGTTGTGTAAATGAAAACTATTAATTGGGAGAATAATTTCAAACATCTCTTTGAGTGTTATTTGTGTCCTACTATATGTATAAAAGGCAAATGTACTTCTCTCTATTCTTTCACTTTCTCTTGTGACCTTGAGGCCATTTTGTCACCTCCTGCCACGACTCATCAATCACAATGTCTCCTGACCTGTCTAGTGCGCTAATCTCCATATAATCCCACGGTTACCGTGGACAGCTCATCCTTTTGTGTCTAGTGTGATTCCTCTTCCCACTCTCCCCATCCCTCCCATACCATTATATTGTATTCTCCAAAATAAATTTTAATCGAAATCCCCTCCTGCCCCAAAGATGACCCACATTAAAACAGCACATTTATTTCTGAGCGACAGAAGGTTCAGGCAGTCCCCAATACACCTTTGTCTCATTTGATTCAGCTTCTTCCACGTTTGCCTGAGATTTACATTTCATCAGCGGAGACCCTGACTATATTAATAACTCCGGAGGTATTTGTCAGAGCCGGAACGAATCGTGAATGAGTAGATGCTGCCATAAAATGATTGCATTTCCTTCTTGGAAATAGCTTAGTCTCTGAAATGGTTTGTCAAAAAGGGAACAAGGGCAAATCTATGTCTTGTTTGTGATAAGAACAAAAGCAAAGGATGTGAAGTCATTTCCATTTTCAATGTTATTTTCAATTTTCATACTTTAAAGAAACACTAAATCCTTTTCTTCTTATAGGTTTTGTTCCTTAGCTGTGTAGAATAAGGACACTGAGAAATAAATAATAATCATTCGCCATCATTCCACACAAATCAATCAATCAATCAATCAATCAATCAATCAATCAATCAATCAATCAATCAATCAATCAATCAATCAATCAATCAATCAA
>CAIGQW010054868.1:2831815-2885544 GCA_903798125.1 Danio choprae
GGTTCATTCCGCTGTGGCGACCCCAGATTAATAAAGGGACTAAGCCGAAATGAAAATGAATGAATGAATGAATGAATGAATGAATATTACTCATATTGAACTTTTTGGAAAATATATTTTCCAAAATATATTAATATATAAATATAAATATTAATATATTAAAAAATATTATGACCAATACATCATAGAAATATGTTTTTTGTTTTTTTTTACCAGATGTGAGCAGAGTAGCCAACAATTTAACTCAAGCACAAGTAAAACTATTTATAAAAATTATTACTCAAGTAAAAGTACTAAAATGAATAATAACTTGAGTAGGAGTAATAAAGTATCTGGTTAAAGATTACTCAAGCAAAAAGTTACTAGTTACTGCTCTGATCTTATTAAAATGAAGGAAAAAATCCTGAACAACACCAAAAGCTTTAAGTCACACCTGAAAGTCTGTATAAGCTCAGATTGAATGATATAAAACAGATTAAAGATAAAGCTGAGTGCAGCGCTTTGATAGATTAAAAAAGGTGGAGGCTGTGGCAAAATAAGGGCTGATACCTAGATTTAAATTAGGGGCCTCACCCCACAATAAAAAAATAACAAAAGCATAAACAAAAATGTTTGACTAACAAAATAGGATTTGTTACACAATGCAAGGAATACAAGGTACACGCCCACACGCCCGCACGCACGCCCGCACGCACGCCCGCACGCACGCACGCACACACACACACACACGCTGTACAAGGTTTTACTGTTTGCATTTCTATGTTCAAGTATTTTTAAAAAATACTTTCAATGCAATTATTTAAAAATACTTAAATGTAAAGTAAAATGTAACAAAATAAACTACCCACCTCTAGTTTTAATGTAAATCTATAAGTTACGAAAATAAAAAGTTTCAACTTAATTTCCTTTTTACTAGGTTCAACTTGACATTTTAACCCAGTTTAGTATGAGTTAAAATGACTTGAAGACAAAATATGTGAGGGTGATTCTTGTAAAAATGACTCCAATGATCTTTATTACTTTTCTTTTTTTACAATTTTGAAAACTATTATTTAGAGTAGGTTGTCTGCTACAAAAAAATCCTTTAATTCCCACTAATAAAAAAAGAAGAAGAAACAACTGAAACATATTACATAAATTAAACAAAAATGACTAATTATGAATAAACACTATCAGGTAATAAGTGAGCAAGTTGGTTTGTTGGTATTAGTTGGTCCCAAAAAATAAATGCAAAATATGTGTCAGGGGATCCCAAAACCTGAAGGTCCACGCTATTTGCAGCGCATTTCTGTATTTGCATGTGTTATGACAATTTGTGGCCAAAAAGAACAGAAAGGGTTCTTTTTCTGAGTTGAGAGACTTTATATTTTGTAACAAGTAATGAAGATGACATCAGAAGAATTATGATGATACACAGTCGGACATTTTCTCTGACCACAGAAACTGTATTAGGTCAATGCGTCTTTCTTGAACTGGGTCTGGCAGAAATGCCAACATCTTTAACACATGGCTTTTAGAATATGTTTCAAATCACAAAACACATCGGAACATAGCCTAAACCAGTATGTAGTACTTTTCTATACTTTTATTCAGTTCAACACTCCTGATAAAAACTGATGACCGTAAAAGGCAAGAACATGTCTATTTGTTTTAAAAGAAAGCAGTGAATCTGTCCTGAAGCACTGCCTCAAAAATTCATGAAGTTCGCTAGCAGATCAGAAAAGCGTAACTGAGAGTAAGTCTGGAGGAGGAAAGCTGTTTGTCGGCACACTTCTGGACTGAGTTTGCTGAGCTTGCTGCACCTAACAAGGCCAGAAGGCTGATTAAAAGGAAGAGACCTTTGTTTCTCATCCAGAGGCTTCAGACGAGCTCAACATCTCCTCTGCCTTTGTTATTCATTACAAACAATGTGTGATGAGGTGATTTTGCACTTTTCTTGGTCTCCCACGATGCCATGAGTTGAGTGAAGTTGAGCTGGAGGCTCAGAGGCAGATGGTCTCTGTCAGCAGCTGAGATCGAACACGCCGTGAACGCGCTGTTATAACACACTATTAACTCTTTTAACAGCATCGAGTTTGACCAACACATGAGGCAAGTAGCATCTGTGGCAGCAGAACATTGTGACACACCTGCTCTATTGGCTGTGTGTGTGTGTGTGTGTGTGTGTGGGGGTGTGTGTGTGTGTGTGTGTGTGTGTGTGTGTGTGTGTGTGTGTCCATTTTCTTTCTTTCTTTCTTTCTTTTTTTCTATTATTATTATTATTATTATTATTATTATTATTATTATTATTATTATAGTAGTAGTAGTAGTAGTAGTAGTAGTAGTAGTAGTAGTGGTGGTAGTGTTTTTTGGTGGAAAACAAACTATTCAAATGTTTTTCTCTTTCATTGACAACATATTACAATCGAAACACAAGACACTGAAAACACTGTAATCATGAGCTGCTCGCATAAAAAGGTCACAGTGCTGTGTTCACTCTGACACACACAACACATCAGATTAAAAGAAATATAACTGATATTCACAATATTAAATAAAAATGAACAACAAAAAAAATCCTTTCATTGAATTTTATAGTTATATAGTTAATATATATTTAATGATAAAACATGATGAGGTCTTTATGTGAATATTCTCAGAACAAAACAGACATTTCTCACAATCTGCAGTATATTCTCTGCATGGAGAAAGCTACAGTACTCTACCTCTACATGGAGTGTGATTATGCAAAAAGGCTATCTTAACCTCGATTTCCAATGCCGAAAATGAACTGCTTTCTCCTCTCAACAGTTACGCTCCACTAAGCTAATGGCGAGCTGCCCTGTGCTGAGCTGAAAACTCAATATAAGCACCAGTCCGTCTCCTTAATCAGCACATTATTCACACTGATCTTACAGCAGCACAGCACTGAACTCGCTACAGATCACAAGGTAAATACCCCCCTTATCAATGCATATACTCACCACTGCGATACTCTTAGTATTTGGCACATGAGAGCCTTCTGAAAGTTTCAATGGAGCTCAGCAAGGACTCATTCGGTGAAACTAAGTTATAGTCCAAATGTGATGGAGAAGAGGTTTGACACAGTAATGGAGGTGAAATTACGTAGCGGGACAAGGGAATAACATGATTTCACGAAACAGCCTTGTTGGTGGTGATTGCAGATAAATGTAGGGACTTTTCTAGTAAGTCAAAGACCTTAAATGCTACCTAAACATTAAATGTTGGCACTAGTCTGAAGGAGAAGATTGCAATTGCCAAGCACAATGTAGCATTTGATACCATTCACTGTCATTCAACACATGCACAAGGGTATTCAGCACCACGGAGAGCAGCAAATAAAATAAAATAAAATACAATAAAATAAAATAAAATAATAAAATAAAATTAAATAAAATTAAATTACAATTCTGATGACATAAACAGTATTTTAGGACTGATATTACATTATGATATTTTTAATCAAAACAATTGGTGATAAGGACTCAAAAACAAAGCAATTCCAGGGTGATTTTAATGTACAAAAATCTGGCAAATGCTTTGACAAACTAGTTTCAATATCCCTATGCCAAAGGCAGCTTTCAATTCCAAGAGACCGGAAAATATCCATGAGAAACTAATGACAAAACTCAAAGAAATGAATATGATGTGATAAGACGCCTTTAATATTTCCCCGGTTATTGCAATCAATGTTCTATTTCCTGGTGCATGAAGGTGCTCACTTTCAGTTCTGATATTGATGTATGAATGAAGACAGAGGAGGCGATCTGCAGCCAGCCTTGGAGAAATAAAGAAAATACACTTCACTTCTCTCTGCAGGTCATCTGTCAGCTGCTGGATCATTTGCCAGGGAATTAGTGGAGAGGAAATCAGTGTCAAAGAGTTAGATGAACTGGGAGAAACATCCGTCCATTTCTCCGTCTCTTTTCTCAAAGTGTGAAAATCTCATCGGGCTCTGAGTCCGACTTCGAGCTCTTTTAGATAGAAATCGTTCAGCGGGGTTTCAGGTAAATTACATTTTTGATCAACCACATCATTTAATCCTTCACATAATGATGTGTGTAAAATGTAGCATTACGTTTAAATTGAACATAGTCAGAATGAAACTGCTGAGGAGGTTTTTAGGCTGCTGAGAATGGGCATCAGGTTTGAATTTTAAGCTCCGAACAAACTCACACACGTCTGACAAAGATAACTTTTATAGTTTTACGCTTTATAGCTTGGAGCTGAACTGGCTTTGTCAGAAAGTCATACATATGGAGACAGATACGTGACACATACAGTACTCTACTTATTCATTTCAAAATCATATTGTGTAAAGAACCAGACTTTATTTAATTGCTAATTGTCATTTTTATAGAGACGAATAAAAAAAGTATCTGTTGTTTATCTGTCTCTATTCATTTCACATACATAAACTACAGGGGAAAGTATGCCTAAGCATGTTTTTGCAGACAACATCATTTCCAGTGTTGCTAATTTTAGCATTGTTTTCTGAGTTAGAATTGTTCTACTATGTTAAACTAAATTTTATATTAGCTTTAACTAATTATTCATATTATAAATGATGTTTCTATTGATTTTTCTTGTTTATTAAACATTTGTTTAATATTTTTCCCCAACATGATACATTGGGTGTACTAATTTCTTAACTGTGTTTTTTTTAGCCTGATTAGTTCCAGTTTTGGCTTTGGTACTGACTAATCTAATGCATATGCACAAATATGTTATTGTAAAGCATCCTATAGAAAATATGAATTTGAAAGAGAGATCTGTGAGGGGTGTACTCATTTATGCTGAGGACTGTACATATTACAGTACAGTTTTGTTTAGGTTTTTTTTGTAAATTGAATTGATCTAAGTGACCGTAAAGACATTTATAACAGAAAAGGTATTTTTGAATAAATGTTCTTGTGAAAGTTCTACTTCAGTACTTTAAACAATGTCTACTAAATATACATTTTCTCAACACAAAACGTTAAAAATACAAAACGTTTCTTGAGCAGCAAATCAATATACTACAATGATTTATGAAGGATCATATGACACTGGAGAAATTATCCAGAAGGTTCGGCTTTGCCATCCCATGATAATTTACATTTTTAAATATATTCAGATATAAAACACTTATTTGAAACTATATTATTTAACATAAAAATATAAGAATTACAGCCTGTATGATAAGAACATACTTTTAAAAACACACAACACAACTATAATTTATTCTGATAAACAGATGTGTATCCCTGACCAGCACATACAGTGCTCAGCATTTATGAGTACACCCCTCCACAAATCTCTCATTTAAATGAATATTTTCTGTAGGATGCTTTACAATATTATGTTTGTGCATATACATTAAATTAGTCAGTACTGATGCCAAATCTGGAGCTAATCTAACAAAATAACTTACAATAATGGTTCAAAGATTTGTAGCACAAATGTATATGTTAGAGAAAAATATTAAATACAATTTTCAAAAATAGCAAAAATCAAGAGAAACAAAAAATATATACAATTTTGTTGAAATGTTGTAGTTTTTTTTTTTGTGTGTGCAATATTTAGCATGAATTTAAATGTATTATCTTTCCATTTATAAATATGTTCTGTGACTAAAATATTATTTTAATGAATATATCTGCTTAATAAATCAGTTTTGTTCAAATGCATCAATATATATTACCCATATTCACTGAGAAATGGATAAAAATATTCATTTTCAAAATGGGGTGTACTCATATATGCTGAGCACTGTACATTTCCTAGGGCATTTCACCTAAAAGATTCAGCCTTGAAGAGCCACCTTCATAGTTCATATATTTGCAGTCAGAATAATGAAATGCTAATAAACTGTTGTCATGGGGACATTTCTCTGCAAAAACAGACATATGTTTTTAACTAATTACGAAATCGCCAAGGAAACAAAGGAAATGAAGAAAATCTTACAAGGTACCAGGCATTTAGAGGCACCTCGGAGGAACTATTTGCTACATGTGTGAATTTCATAGTCATTGAAAGATATTCTAAACTGTTTTTGAGGCATTTTGGCAAGTAATTTTTTATTGGAAATATGTGACTGCCTACATTTCTGCTAAATCTAAAATATGCATTTCCTGCTCTTTACAGATAAAACATAAACCAAAAGAGGACGGGCATTTCAGAAATGGTGCTAAGAGTTTAAAGGGATAGTTCACCTGCACAGTAAAAACCTGATGCAAGTTTCAAGTTGATTTTACTTTAAAAAGTAAGTAAAACCGGGCAGCGAGGTGGCGCAGTGGATAGGGCTGTCGCCTCACAGCAAGAAGGTCGCCGGTTCGAGCCTCGGCTGAGTCAGTTGGCATTTCTGTGTGGAGTTTGTGATTCGGCTTAGTCCCTTTAATAATCTGGGGTCGCCACAGTGGAATGAACCGCCAACTTATCCAGCATATGTTTTATGCAGCGGATGCCCTTCCAGCTGCAACCCATCACTGGAAAACATCCATACACTCTCATTCACACACATACACTACGGACAATTTAGCTTACCCAATTCACTTATAGTGCATGTCTTTGGACTTGTGGGGAAAACCGGAGCACCGGGAGGAAACCCATGCGAACACGGGGAGAACACGCAAACTCTACACAGAAATGCCAACTGACCTAGCCGAGGCTCGAACCAGTGATCTTCTTGCTGTGAGGCGATTGTGTTACCCACTGCGCCACCGTGACACCCTGATTTCTATTTTTTTGTTAATTATAATTTTTAATTTAGAAAAAGTCTAAATACATTTTCAAATACAGCATCTCTAATCAAGTGAAATCAGGAAAAATGAATAAATAAACAAATAAATAAAAACTTTCAATGTCAAAAAAGTCAAACATATAAAGGTGTGAGATGCATGATGTTGATCGTTAAAGTGTTGAGATATTTATATTGTATTTTGTAAGCCTTTAATTATCACTAATCTTTCCATAATCATAATTTGTGTAAAAGAAAGGTTGGTGTTTTACTGCCTCAAATGTTCATATCACCTAGAAACTGCAGCACATTACATTGTTGGCAGATGCATGTAATCAAGTGACTGTTGGTAATTTTAGCTTTGTTTTCAGAGTTATATCCCAAAGGTCTGCTGTACACTCAGTGCATGAACATAAAGAGTGAAATAAAATCAAAGGATGACAGGAAAGTGTTTAGAGACAGAGCGATGATTCTGTGGCGCCATTCAAGCATCCCAGAGACAAAGACAAACACTCTTCTTGTCTTCGGTGGCTTGTTTCAGTAAATTAGCTTTTACCTTCCAGAACACCTACAGACAAGTACATGCTCACACACATCCAGGCATAGATGAGAACCAACGTCCTGCTGGGATTGAATTATGACTTCACCTGCACACACGCAAGCAAACGCACACGGCGAGAGATGAACATTTTATTCTCTGGATGCTCCATAAGCACAAATACTGGCCTCCCACACCTCTCCCTTCCCTGGAGATCATTTTTAGAGGTTTCAGTGTGTTTAGGCACTGTTTAATGGAGTCTGATTCAGCAACTCCCAGAGCACCAAACATCTGCTTTACCCTTCACAATACATCGTCTTACTGACCGTAGAACACACTTTCACTCCAATCATTTGGCCCTTGATTTGCCATAAACAGGCAATGCTCATTCATAATCATGAACGTTATATAAAAGCAAAAAGTGAGATGTTTTGTGGAAATAATTTCCAGGAACAAACCAGTCATGTGTAACATGCCTTAACAGTTTTAAGCTAAAATCAGTGAACATTTTTCACACAACAAAAAATAAAGACGAGAAAATACAATCTGAAAATATTTTTTACAACTAAAAAATATATAAATATTATAAACAGTATTGAAACTTTTTTGTTATTTGAAATTGTAAAACTTTTTATACAAATAGGTGTTTTAGTGAAGCTCAAGCAGTGGAGCATGGAGCTAACAACCATGGTTTAAGGCGGGTATACACAGTGCAAAATCTGATGATCAGAAGTTCATGCACACGTCACGAGTGAGTTTGTGTGAAAAAAACTACAAAAATTGCACCGTGCACATCAGCTATAAATCATGTGCTTGATTGGCAGCAAAATGACAATGTCTTAAGAAATCATTTTTAAACATTTTTTAACACTTGTTTGCTTATTCAGATTAAAGCATCTGTAATGCATCTTAGCTGAGTGCTTTGATCAGATCAACGACATATGTTAATACCAGCTGGAAACCGAATAATAACTTTGCAAAAACTTTGCATGCTTATGACTCTTAATTCTATAAATAGAATCATCAGTATTCCTTACGCCGATTTTGTTTTTACACCAAACTCACAATACACAAAGCATAATGCAACATGATATACTATGTTTAAAATGCATTAAAAGCTTTACACAAAGCAGCATTACCTGGTTTTATCCTGTTTAAGACTTCAAAGTTTTTAGGCCTGATGAAGTCTGATAACTGCATTCTCGCAGTTAAACATTTTATGGACAAATGCTTAGGCTGTGGATTAAACAATGCAGACACATGGAATATAGGACTGAACGTACCGGCTGGACAGGCTCCTTCAGACACCACCAGGATCTCAGTCTGCTGTTTGCAGGCGTCTCTCCGCAGAAAACACTCATTTTCATAGTTTTCATTGTTGGAGCCACACACAGGAACATAATCATTGTTGCACTGAAAAAAGAAGAGATTTAATCATTAGGACATTTTGAAGAAAAAACTAGATGTGGAATCGTCAAAGATAGCAAGCATTAGTAACACAGAACACTTAGATATAAACAAGTATAGGTTTATAGTATAGCATAACTGAGTTATTTGCTTTGAATAAAATATAATAAATGCAAAAACATTACAATTCATAAAGAAAATAGAAAGACACTGTTAAATTCATAGTAGGATACAGAAATAAAAACAACTAATAAAAATAAAATTCACATTTTATGTAAGCACAGTATCAAATGGGAACAAATGAGTCTTTCTTTAAGAGCATGATGTAATGCATAAGACTAATAATTAAGCATGAAACTGACCTACATATTTCATACAGCTTAATTGTGATGTTTTAGCGCTGCTTTTGTGATGTTTAGCTTATTTTTGGCGATTTTAGATGAGCTCCCAGTAAAGAATAAGAATTATGTGATCTGAATGTGAATGAAGCTATTGTGAGCTCAGAGGGCCGAAATACAGCCTGCCAAACACACTGCCCACATTCCCAAAACAGCCGGAAACAAGATTATTACAGTCCAAGAAAACTGGCAGGAATATATCACAAAATATTGCTAAACATTTGCAAATCTCTGGTTTCAGGTTGTTTGGCTCTAACAGGTGCTATTTTTTTGAATGAAAATTAGGTTTGAAGATTTTAAATGGGACGCCAGAGTCTTTGTACGATCTAGAAATGGGTAAAAAGGGCAAAAGAAAAACAGACAAAGACTAAAACATAAAACTTGATAATATTGGTGACTTATATGTTAATGTCAATTTAAAAACAAATATTTTTTATATTGGCCATACAATTATTTTAGTTTCATAATTTTAAATTAGACTTCTGTATGTTTAGCTGACTGCTAGTGCACACGTAGTTGCAAAGTTACTTAACAAAATGTCTGGAGACCATGAAAATAAAGTGCCAACTAAAAAAAGGGAAGCGCAAGATAATCGGATGACAATAACATTTGTAGGGAGTATAAATGGTAATTGTTCCTTTGCATTTACAACATTTTTTTTTGTTTTCAAAGCTCCCAATTGCTGTTGTTGTATAAATAAACTGCCAAAATGTATAATAATAATAATAAAAGTTTAAATATGCTAATATTGGCTATACAAATGATCTATTACTTATTCAAATTTATCTATCCACATTTTATATCACACTTCAGTACATCAAAATTCTTCTCAAGTACTCAAGTCAATCTTTTTAAAGCCCACTTTAAAAAGCTTGATTTCACAAAAAGCCGGTAGTTTCAATTCACGGGTGGCCTGGTGGAAAATGAAGCTGTTCCAAACCTCACGCGAGTATTTTGGAAGCGTGTGACCATAGCACACACAAACTCATCCACCTGGACACGCAGTGTCTGGTCCAGCAGGCAGGCTCTGTCAGGCCCCCGGAGAGGCAGGTACAGTTAGGGCTGCTGAGCGACTGTGTGGCTGCTGGCCAGATGGTTGGCAGGGGTCACAGAAATAACTGTGCCCATCGATTCTGGAGCGGGATTTGTACTCGCTGTTTTATCGGCTGAGAAGCAATATTATGCAGGATGAGGAAGCACCGAGCCAACACTGGCAAGAGATCCAGAGAGTGGGGGTGAATTAGGAGGAAAAAAGAAAAAGCTCAGTCTACAGGAGATGATTATGCTGGATGGATGGAAATGAATGGAATACAGCGAAAAGGAAAATGATAGGCATGGATGGATACACCGTTTGTATTTGTATTGTTCATACAAATCTGTTAAAAAATTACAAATAAAATAAAAAATGCTGTATATCATCCAGGCCAGTAGTTGGCAATGTCACCCTGTAAAGAAACACCACATACCTGCTCACATGCGGTTCTGTAGTTCACGGTTTGCACCATTGTTTGGATTTTCATGTACTCACACATGCCATGCAATATGCTTAGAAATGATGTCACTAGCAATGTTTCCATCCAAACATTTAAACTAGACTTAAAACTGAAATATCGCATAAAACATTTTCATCCAACGAGTCAAAGAGAACAAAATCGTCACTTAAAAAATTGAAACTGTTGTGGCTGTGGTAGGAGAAGCAACTGTAGGCTTTTTTCTTATAAAATAAATTACTTGTGCCTCAAAAGTCAAAGATAAAATGCAATGAATGCACGGTGGCTTTTGGAGGCGCAATGCGTGAGACCACTCTTTGGGAGCGCAGATGCTCAAGACGCATAATACTGAACCACTTGGATGATGGACATTGGCTAAGAGATTTTAGAATCACTAAAACAACATTCCAGATATTTTACAATGTGGTTGGTCCGCTGGTTTGTCCATTAATGCTTTTTCACTTTTTTTATTCTGTAAATGTGATTCTATGTGCGTGTTTTATCTTATTGGGTAAAAGTCTATCTAACTTGGTTGTGTAAAGATTAAAAACAGATTAAAAAACGTATAGAGGCATGTACTTGAGGTTGAGTAAACAGTGATTCAATTTTCATTTTTGGGTGAACTATACATTTTTAAGCTTTTTTATGTGATATTCCAAAATGTGCATAAAATTATGTGGATGGAAGCATAGCTACCGTTAATACTGAGTACACTGTCAATATACTGGGTGTGGCTTTTGTTAAATTGTGCAGTGCATATTTGTATAACAAGAATAAATAAATAAACAAAAAACAAACAAAGAAATATATAAATACATTTTAATAAATAGAAAAGCATGCAGAATTGACTTTTGTGAATGACTCTTAAAGTTGCCTAGATTGGACATGTCAAAGCAAATACTCTAAATCTACTTGTAAAAAGTATTATAAAATATTAAGGTTATGGCTACTGAGTATAATGACTTCTGTTGGTTTTTGATGAATTACTCTAGTCTGATATGTTTTTAATTCATTTGGAATTACTTAACCTCACAGAGTGTTTTTTAAACAAATGGGTTGAGTAAGTAACACAGTCACTTACTCTAGGACAGTCATTTGTTTTAAGGGGATTTGAGTAAAAAATAAAAATAAAAATAAAATGCAGTGGTACAAAGAATGAATTAATTCAGTTCAAGTACTGCAACTATAATTCATTGTTGTATATGTACTGTTAAAAAGAATTGATGAATGGACTGATGTGACTCATTTACAAATGAATGAAACATTCATATATGCAGTTGTTTATATTGGTAAAAAAAATAATCTGGTAATCTGGGTATATAAATAAAAAGTTGTTTGATAATTTGAAGGGTTAGTGTATGTAATCTTATGCCATTGAGCAGTTACTGAAAGTGTATTATTTGCCTCCCAAATTTCCAAATTTAACCAAGGTCAAATGTGACTTGAGCTCTCTTTGATAAAAATATTCCACTATTAGAGCACCTGTGAGGGAGGGCGTAAGCAAAGACTGGGCAAGAATAAAACGCAACTGGGATACCAGAACAGAAAAAACAACTGAAATCTCAGAAGAGCAAAGCATTGAGATGATCCCAAAATAAGCACAGAGCGAATAAGAGAGTGAAACGGATATTAGTAGCTTTTAAACCCCTTTCCTTTCTTGGCATTTCTACAGCTTTAAGTGTTCAATCAATCTTTTTGGCCTGGCATGATGCAACAGTGAGAAAGGCTGCCCAGCCCCAGGCAGCCCCCAGCATGCCCCGAGAAGTGCCTGTTTTGCTGAGCCCCTGCAGTTCAGTCCTTTTAACTTTACCCCTTGAGGAGAAGGAGTGCATTAGCACTTCATCTCAGAGGAAAAATACAGTAGCTGGTGATTATGATAGAAAGTTAATTGAAATAATCTGAAGGCAAGTAATAAGTGAGCAACACACTAATAGTTAAAAGAGCACACAGACACTACAGACATGACAAAAAAAAAAAGATAGAAAAGCAAAGAGGACAAAAAAAGCTTTTCACTCACAGGTCAGATGGCTATGACTGAAGCAGCATTAGGATGAATGAAAAGACCTTGAATTAGCTGAAAGGTCTGACGTTAGATACAATACAGCCTACATAATCCATTAGAGAAAGAGTTTGATCTCTTTTTACAGGTAGCTCTAAAAACATAAAATGTTATTAAACAAGCCCATTCTTTTGTTTGCAGACAGCTGGATTACCCAAAGTAAACCACAGCCCAAAAATGTCTAATATTGTGTTTAGAAATGCATTCTAGCACTTAAAACGTTATGACACACAGCAAGACAGAACTACGAAATAACGACGACTCATTCTGCACTACAGATTTTCATCCAATCAGATCTCTTAAATGAGAATGTCCCATCCTCTTAATCATAAATACCACCTGTGTAACTACCTAGCAAATAATAGGTCACAGCTGTGATCTGGTAGATGACAATGACAAGTGGTTAACGTGAAATGAAGGAGAAAAGAAATAGCCAGCCAGAGAGCAGCAGAAATACTACAGAGATGAAGAAACATGTAAGTGACGGCCATAAGGCCAGACAGCGTGTGTTCGAAAGTAATCTAGTGCAATGAGCCTCCCAACAGAGGCCAGATACACAAACCCACATGGGTGGAGGCTGACAAATGTCTTCACCCAATAAACAAAATGATGCTACACACCTTGGCTCTTAAGTACCTTTAAGTCAAGTCAAGTCAAGTCAGTTTACTCATCTTTCTAAATGTATGAAGAATAATTCACTTTGATAAGGAAATCTAAATTATTTATATACTTTTTCTTTATTTATTGTAATACGTTTGAGAAAGACACTTACAAATAAAAAATGAATTATTACTTTCAAAATTATTTGTTGAGGCTAATGTAGTCTGATGTAGTCTGACACCATCAAACTCACAAAAGGAGGTCTAGATTCCATTACAACTTTCATTGGCCAAAACACCTATAGACCACTAGACAAACATATAAACAACCAATCACAATTTTTCCACCCTTTTTCCAGTGGCATGTTTAGCAGCTTTTAAAATGTACAGTCAGCGTTTCAACAATAACACAATAGCCATTCAGCTATACACATCTGTTTGTGTTGCTTAGCTATATAAAGAAAACAACAAAAAGATACAGCACAGACATCTGTTGTCTGTTTTTTTGATAAGTTCACCATCACAATTAGTTACTAAAAATAAAGTAGAAATTTGTGCAACACTGCTGTGTTTTAATTTACTGAATTAATCTATTTTTAAATAAACCATATTAGTATGAATGAACCATATGAGTTAATGATTCAATGGCTCTTCATTTATAAATGAACCGGTATTTTTGAATGAATCCTTTGAATGAATGAGTCATTGAATCATTAATTAAGAGAGAGACTTGCTGCCACCAACTCGGGGTTGTATTATAATATTTATTTAAGTTCAAGGTGCCAGCACAAAAACACACTCTCACAAAAATATAGTTTATTTTCTTTTCTTTACAGTATATATTTACAGTATTGTAGTTAGTACGGTTAATAATAACTATGAGCAAACTAAGATTTAATAAAATGTAATTCAGTTTGCACAAGGAGGTATTTTCTCCAAAGCAGCACTCAACTTAAAAAAAGGAATTTGATGCCCCCGACTGTCCCTGCTCTAAATAAAAATGAGATCAGCTCTTTAAAATGAAGGCCAGGGCCTACAGGTGGCATATAGAGAATCACAGTTTCTGTCATTAAATTATCTACAAGCAACCCATCAATTCCCTCTCATGCCACTCCATGAGTGTTTTGTCTCTACCTCCAAGATGTGACTGTTTTAAAGCAAAATGGTTTGCTTAAAATAAAATGAGCCTATTTATATACATATTTACAAACATATTTACAATATCTTGCCTTTGCAGCTAAAAGAAGCTCTTCTTTCTAATCCATTGTGTTTTGATTCCTCAGACACGCTCAGATTACCGACTGCACTCAATGTAGTTCCGGTTTGGTCCTGCAGGGGCTGCTGTGGAGCTTTGATCTTGTAACACTGAAGCCTTGGTTGTTCGCCAATTTCCCTCATTATCTCCAACTTATTTTAAAGCCTGTGTTTCCTCACAACACCGAAAAGTACTTGCAAACATCACTCAGAGACACCTGTGCTACCACATTTTAACATTTCATTCTCACTATTCGCAGAGCTGATGTCACACTTAATCACAGGCAGGAAGCCAGCAGAAAAGTGTTGCAGCATTATTAGAGCAAACACGTGGCAGCCCATTTATTCCTTGTTTTCCACACATCCATCCGTTTTTTTTCCCTATTCAGGCATTCATTCCCGCATCAGTCAGTCCATCTATTAGCTGATCTATTCATCTATTCAGGAGGCACAAATCAGCCGTTCGCTTTCTGACAAGTCAATCCATCTATGCTAGGCACCACTTGTACTGCTTTAGCCTACACAAAGACACTCCTCAACAGCAGGGCTAGACTGAATCGAGACAGGCAATTAAAGTCAGACACAGTGAGCAGCAGAAGCGATCGGTGCGCTGATAAGACTGACTGCGTACTGCATCCACACTTCTGTAAGAGGAATAGCTAACAGCCCTGAAAACTACCCAAACACTTGCTGACATGTTAAGACAACACACTCCCATAAGGAAACGCCAGTCTAGTGACTCGTATCCAGCACCACCAGAAGGACACTCTTGTGCTGTGTTCAAACCTGATTCTGTATTCAGCACGTTTTGGAGGAATGCATGATTTATTTATTTAAATTGTATAATTTAATCAATATATATATATATATAATGGAACATTTGTGTTATTTTATGCAGAAAAACATTCTAAATGACAACATTTTGATTTCCCCTTTGGGGTAAATGTCAACGGATGTTTAGAGAACAAAACAAAACTGAGAATTTTCAAGTTGGCTGATCTTTGACGGATTTTCTCTCAATATTAAATATGCATGTTTTCCTTGAGTCCATGGATAAAATCATAAAAAATCATAAAATATGTTAACACTAAAGAATGTGTTTTATCTAAACTCACTTCTGTGTTTCGTAATTTGTGTTACATCCTAATATCTCATTTAGGTTTTAAGGCTGAATCTTCTAAATGTGTGAATGTTACTTTTTTGCATGTCCAGGACATGTGACCTGTATCTTTATGCCATCATGGGCACATTATCATTAACTCATTCTTAACTAGTCATGAACATAATGCACATCTGTCTAGTGTGTTTACATAAAAAAACAAAACAAAAAAAAAACAATAGAAAAGTGTTCTGTCTACATCGAAATAAACAGTTTAAACACAGGATTTCATGAGTAGTTAAGAAAGAATTAATGATAATGTGCCCCTCCAAGTAAAGTAATGGCAAAAAGATAAAGGTCACAAGTTCATGTTGGTTACATTTAGCCTGAACAAAAATGTTAATTAATACATTAACAAACTATCAAGTAATTAAGGTACTCGTTATTCACACATGACCTCATGTGTGGTTAGTTCATGAATAGCGCATGCCTTAACTCATCATTAGTTCATAATGAAGTAATGTTTAGCTTACATATTAGTACATCATTATTCATGTACTGTCATTGTAAAGTGTTACCAAAATTTCTATGATTTCTAAGACTCTATCGTACTTTAGTCAAAATGGGATATGCAGGTAAAACAATGTTTCTTGAAGTTGCATTTACAGTACCATCCACTAGCGATACTCTGAATGTAAGGATATCTATGAGGAAGTGTGAAAGCTCATATTTAAAACAGCAGCGTTTCTCGGGTGCAGATGCGAAAGTCCCATATGCGCAAACAGACTGAAAAGCGCTAAAGGAGTCTTGATCTGATATGGAGTAAGAAAAGCAAATGCGTGTACTTTCCAGTGGATACACAACAGCTTGAGATCAAACAGGCATAGCGAGTTAATTATGCATTGTGGAACATGATATAACCAATTTGATTCATTAGGCATTATGTAGCATTTCTTTTCACCCTTGGGCACATTATGAGGGCTGAAGCAGCACGACTCAGGAAACATGAGAGGACAATGCTCAAAGTGCACCATGAGTGAGTGTCTGTGACTGCGAACAGGCATCGCGTGCACAGCTCAATGTCTGACATGTACAAAGACAGTCACAGACACCAAGTCTGCCTGGATGCTTTTTCTCTTCCATTAAGATAACGTAAAGCCTATCGGCTGTGTATCAGTAACATCAGCTGATCCTTATCGGGAAAACAAACCTGTCAAAGATGGAGTTGAAGCCCTGAGGAATGGAGAAACAAGTCAGGACATTGTCTGCTGGAATTCCAGTGACATCCATGGTACTTCAACCTCCTCCATTTCCTCAGAAAACACGGAGCCTGAAATCTGCAAATCTCAGACATCACGAGTGGCACTGGCACTAAGAAGACTTAATGTTCCAGGCACTTGGAACACCTGTGGTTCGTGACAAAAGACAGAGATAGTGTCTTTGAGTGGCCCTGTCAGCTGGGCCTGCGGTGTGATGGATGTCTAGCACAGCACTTGTGACAGAGTAAAAGCTCCAGGGAACGACGACGGAAAACTGGGCCTTTCTGTCAGATCATTAGTTCCGTACCAAAGGGATGAGTTGACCTTAAACCAGTGAAGGAATGCGAATGCACGAGTCTCACACAAGGACGTGAGGGTGAGTGTTCACTCACACGCCATTTGTACTTCCATCATTTCCAAATGTTGCTTGCTTCAGTTGACAGACTTTGAAATGCCTCATGAGGATGGCTCTGAGATGGCTGTCCGATTTGATGAATTTTGAAGAACACAGAGTTCCATGCAAATTAATCTAAATCAACTCTACTTGCGGCATAATGCTGGTTAGCATTAACTTAAGTGAATATTTTCTCTCCTTAAAAATAAATATATAAGTATTTTTCATATGTACAAAATTTGAAATAGATCATCTGAAAAAGAAAGAAAGAAAGAAAGAAAGACGGACGGACGGACGGAAAGAAAGAAAGAAAGAAAGAAAGAAAGAAAGAAAGAAAGAAAGACCAGGTAAGGTCAAGTACGGTCTATCCGTATAAATATTATGGCAAATTTGAAATCAAGAATTAAAATGAAATATTTTAGAAATTAAAGGACTTGCATTAACAGCATGAACCAAAATCCATTAAAATAGTAATGTGTCAATGACTTTTGTCCTTCAGAGGTATGCTAGCCAAAAATAAACATTGTTTGGTAGGACATTTTTGCCTGCAGAATCTTTGATCCGCCACATCAATATATTTTTATATTTAATGTTACCAAGTATTGTTACTTTCATTATTAATGTCTTTGCAAATTTATTAGACAGACCGATTAATGAAAACAAGTCCAAATGTTTAACAGTAGATCTATTGGCATTTTTGGTCTTATTGAAACGTACCATAAATGTTGTCAACTAATCTTAACATGCACTGACCATGGGATATTCATTAAACTGCGTGTTGCTGCATTTGGATTCGATGCTTGCTTTCTTAAAGAAGCACATTATCTGTGACAGCTCTCAGGGAGGGTGGCCAACAGGGTCATGAGAGGGAAAAAATAGAAACAGATCAGCCACGATATCCTGAGGAGGCACAAACAAGGGAAAAAAAGACAAAATCTGGTGCATGTCTCATCAGATGATGTATTTTTTGCACCCCCTCACACAGAGACGAGCCTGCTATTGTGTGACTGAGTGACATTCCCCATTCCCAGGATGCCCGTGTACGTGCCACTCGCCTCTGATGAGGGTGGAAAGACTGCTACCTCCCTCTTTAACCGCTTGGCAGTCTGCTCTTGATTAGAGCACGGCTTTTCCCAGTGAGCAGCTCCGGGCCCTGTCAGGGGAGACGGCTCTGCAGTAATAGCGTCTGACAGGCTGAGGGGAGCCGCGCGGGGACTGATACAGATGCTGCTATCCTGAGTGGCATCAGGCTCAAGCGAACATCACCTGCCCCGCTACAATCCCCACACCACCGACTCTCCAGCTGCCAAGCCGCCAACCAATCTCATGTCTCGCACATGCTAGCCGAGGGTCTGTGTACACGGGTGTCTGACACATCCTGCATCTATCATAGCCAGAAGGAAAAAAAAAAAAAACAGGTGCTGCTGGTACCACTGCCTTTTCAGTCCCTCCAGATTGACTTTTAACAGGAAACTGGACCTAATTCCACTCTGAAATAACTTCCTTCCTGATTTTAATTGCTTCATTTTTGATATATTGGTGGAAGTTATCTCCTGTGGCAGCTCATGGAGAGAAGCTATTAGGGGTGATAGACATGAAATAAAGAGCTGAAGAAAAAAAGCTTAGATATATGTAAAAATAGATTGAATGGAAAAAAACGCTCTTGTATGGATGGCCTTTAAATGCTGGTCAGAGACCACTGTGTTTATTCGTATGGTTCCAAACATTGCTAACCATATCCGAATGGTTAAAAATCACCCACTTCACTTTTAAACACACACCTAACATTCAAATTTAGATTGGAAGAACTGCTATTAAAAGATTAAATAACCAATACATTGTCTTGCCTGTAACTGTACATAAGTCAAATTCTGCATTATTCTACACTAATCTGTTGACAGTTTTTTATGTGAATTTTGTATTTATTTTCTAAAACAAATTTAGGCATAATTTCGGTATAATTCCAGTATACTTTATCTAAAAGGAATTCACCTAAAAATAAACAATCTGCTATTACTTACTCGCCCTCATGTTGTTCTAATTCACATATAAATTAAGATATTTTAGGTGAAATCAGAGACAAGAGCTTTCTGACCCCTCATATATAGTAAGGGGCGTGAGACATTCTGTGCACTCAATAAAAATAAACTGTGAATATGATCTTGTTAGCCAATGTTTTCTCTTCTTTGTCAGTTCGTCAAGATGTCCGTTTAACACTATGGATTGAAAATTAGAGTCAGCAGCAAAAAGCATAATATTTCCCATAGTAAACATACACCCTGATCTGAAATGGCTGAAGAGAGAACAAAGGAAAAAAAAGTGTTCTTGGAGCTTTGTATGATTACAGTTGAACCACTGAAGTCTTATGAAATGTTTTGATAATTTTTTGGGGAGTTGTGCATCTCACAATCCTTCCTGTCTACAGAGGGTATAAGAGATCTCTCACATTTCATCCAAAAAATATTAGTTTGTGTCTTGAAGACCAACAAATGTCTCAGGGGATTGAAATGACATGAGGGTGAGTAATTAATAAAAGAATTTTCATTTTTGGGTGAACTAATCCTTTCACTAGTAGCTTTTAAGCTTGCATATTAGCACATAGTATACAATGAGGCGGATGAGTGCTTGTTTTTAATTAACTGATGAACAAACTAAAATGTGCAATTACTATTATTATGTTCCAGAGGTGTGTGTATAAAATTTAAATAATTCAATGGCCTACCATCAATTATTCCTTACTTATAAAGCACATATTAAATCATTATTCTCTGTAGCATGACCATATTTTACATCTCAACCCTATCCCATAATAACATAACCAATACAACAACAACAACCTTAATAACTATTAATAACCAGTAAATTAAGAATGTATTGTTGCAAAAGTCACAGTGATGGTTTCTAATATTAAAGTGTTCATTCATTCATTCATTTTCCTTCGGCTTAGTCCCTTTATTTATTTGGGGTCGACACGGGGGAATTAACCGCCACCTTATCCACAATATGTTTTACACAGCGGATGCCCATCCAGCTGCAACCCAGTACTAGAAAACATCCATACACACTCATTCACACACATACACAATGGCCAATTTAGTTTATTCAATTCACCTATAGTGCATGTCTTTGGACTGTGGGGAAAACCGGAGTGCCTGAAGGAAACCCACACGAACATGGGGAGAACATGCAAACTCCACACAAAAATGCCAACTGATCCAGCCGGGACTCGAACCAATGACCTTCTTGCTATGAGGCAACAGTGCTAACCATAATAAAGTGTTACTCTTTTTAAATAAATCATTCCTCTGCAATACACAACGTTATTGATTTATCAATTTGAGCCCCACAAAAATTCATACAAATGTTACTAAGTGTTTTATTGCTTACTAACAAATTTATTGTAATCTAATGTGCACTGTGTGTTTGCAACATGTGCAAAATGTTGTTATTGGGTCTTTGGTACTCAAGCTGAAAAAAAAACCATCCTATACCTGTAGTCGAATAATTGCAACACAAAGTGACTCATGGCCTATTTAAACACGAGGATACAGTTGAAATTGCAGTTCCAGGCACTTCAAGCATGTATTGATATTGCACCCTTACAACATGATTCATGGTCTTAGTCTTACAGGACTGTCTAATGGCACCAGGGAATAAAGCCCCACTTTTAATCTGTCTCCAGCCATGGCAAAACCATGTGACTGGAGGATAAAAGGATCACAAATGCATGGAAATATATGCAAAGAGGTCTGGCTGAAAATGGCTCTTATGATGGGCAGCCGAGGGCCCGGAGGGAAGGCGTCCACCTTCTGCCACTGTCTGCAAGCCCTGCGAGTTCATTCCTAGAGTTCATGCTAAAGGAGAACTGAAGGAGATGCTGTTTTTCCACTCGAATGCTGAATCTCGACTAGATCTCAAACTTGATGTGGTTTGTTACGTCACAGTCATCTGAAAATGGCAACACCTCAGTCATCCGAGGAAGGCCGGAGGGATAGTGTATCCACTGGAGTCTGTGAGAGACGAGCCAAGCAGAGAGAAGATGGCTGTAATAATTGATCCATCAAGTTAAACTGAATCAAGAATCCACATCATCAGCAGGCAAGGGACAATGCCATAAACTAGCTTGCAAACAAGCCAAAAAACAAAAGGCCTAGAGAGGCTGTGGCTAAGCAATAACCCCCCATTAGAATGAATCACGCGAGTAAGCAATGAAAGTTCACATGAATGACTGAGCATTGGAGCTTTGGATCAGAGGTGTCATAACAGTGAATCATCAGCACGAGCGTGACTGAACGCGCAGAATCACAGCACCATCAGTTATGATGCTACATGTCCAGATGAGGACAATCAAAGGTTTGCTAGAAAAAGAGCAAAATCTGACTTCATTGTAAAACTTAGTTGTTGCCTTAAATTAAGCCAGATCAAATGAATCTTTCAAGTCATTTTACATGAAGTTTTAAAGAGTACCCCTGGTATCAACACTTGTATGGCTTAATATAACATAAATAATGTATCTTAATGACATATTAAGTAAAAATACAATTTTTGTTGTTTAAAAAACCCAGTTATTTTAGACCCACATTATTATGTCAAACAGATGCACTTGGCGAGCCAATGGCACTGTTTGAAGCTATTTTAGCACAACCTGGAAGGTAATATACTGATACAATGTCACATTGTACCACTTTTGATACTAATTTTCAATCAAAGAGATGTTGGTCTTCACTAGAGTTTTTTTTTCCAAAAGGAGAAATATTAAGATTTTATCAAGTGCAACATTCATCTTCGCTCCTGTATCAATAATAACTGGAGAAAAATGGACACTTACTGACCGCTGTCACAATCGTTCTCTCCACAAAAGCACGAGACACGGAAATTATCAAAAATACACAGATTTATTAACATAACACTCACTGGAACATCGACACACAGGAATCATGGGGTGAAGACAACATAGAATGACGATCAGGATGACGTATAATACCGGACCAAGGACTGAACCAAACACAGGAGTATAAAAGTGCTGGCATGTCCACATCCTGTCGTTTCTCAGTGCAAATTTCACACAATATGTGAAACAGATCATGATAGTGTGATCTGCGTCATCAGGAATCTTCTTATCCTTTTTTTTTTTTTTTTACTTCTTATAACTAAGAAAACAATGAAGATATACATTGCTTCTCTTTTTACATTGTTTGTCTGAAATTTACAAACTGCACAATGCTGCACAATGCGGCATCGTATCTGTAGTTTGTATTTTCAGCTGTGTAGTGCTGAATTGTGTATGAGTTGTGTAGGTACTCATAATAGTAACAGGTGCAACTATTTGATGTCATTGAAAATAATGGTGGCCCCCATAGTCCAAAATTAAGAGACATCATTTACATTATGATAAGGAACCCTGAAATACTCCTGATTTCATGTTCCATTTAAATTCTTCAGCTGAGACCCCTGCATGAGTTTTATAATGTGACCTTTATTTAGAATGCATCACTTCCATGGCGATGCATCAGGATTATCACGTGACAGACCACAGCCCCAACAGCACTATATGACGCTCCAGAGACAAACTTAGACTGATAACACCAGTGTAATCGTTCACATCAAAGGGTTAAACTGACTTAAATCAGCTCGTATGACTTTAGGAAGTTGCTTTATTTTTCAATTAACATAAAAACAACTTTTTAGTTTATTACAGTGTTGGCACAAGCATCTTTAATTTTTAGATCACAATAAAAATGTGATTATTAATATATACAGATATTTCATGTTTCAACTGCAAAGAAGATATTGGTCAATAGTATGTCCATGTCATTCCAAACCTGTTTAAGAGCTAAAAGTTTGGCTGGTCAGCATGACTCCTGCTGGGAGAAAATGTAATAACCCCAATTCTGGCAGCAAACTTTAATGCTGCACATTTTTTGCACAGACAAAAATAAATAATATAAAAACACCCTGAGAGCCAGTGAGCAATGACAGAAGATTCACCCTGTTCCCGAACACTATAATAATCGTATCCATTGGAAGCTCTAATGGAGCAACTTTCCTTCGCTATGTCAAACTTTTGCAAAACTATTTATGGGATCCATGCTGTGCCTCCGGGTTTCAAAGTTAACTTATTCAATGGTCCAAAGACACTCTGCAAATTGCATTATATAAACTGAGAGCTATACTGCATACTTTCCAGCAGGTAAAATCACATAAAAAAAGGCTAAATTGATTTTGGGGTTAACCAACCTTTCACAATGCAATAATGTGCAAAAGAAAGTTTTTGCAAGTATTACAAGTACTTACGTAAATGAAATGACTTTCATTTCTGCATTGCTCTCAATTTTGCTTTCTGCCAGCCGCAGGGATGCTTCGATGCATTTGATAGATTTTCTCAGCTAGATTAAATTTTACATTTTACACTTTTTTTAAACTTCATGCGTGTTCAAAAATGTATGTATCTTAATAAAAACAGAAACCATAAAATAAACAAATCACAAATCAGAGCTGCTATAAACAACCAAAAATATAACTGCACTTTGCTTTGTTTACAAGGTTTTAATCAAAATCTATATTATAAACCTTATGGTCAGTAAGATTTTTCTGCCAGCAAGGATGCAATAAAATGATCGAAAACTTTACATGTTGGTACAAAATATGTACATTTCAAATAAGATACATATTTATTTTGAATTTCTCCTTCATCAAAGGTAAACAAATGGCACAGTTTTTTTCCATGATAATAATTCATTCATTCATTCATTTTCATTTCGGCTTAGTCCCTTTATTAATCTGGGGTCGCCACAGCGGAATGAACCGCCAACTTATCCAGCATATGTTTTACGCAGCGGATGCCCTTCCAGCTGCAACCCATCTCTGGGAAACATCCATACACACCCATTCACTCACATACACTACGGACAATTTAGTCTACCCAATTCACCTATAGCGCATGTCTTTGGACTTGTGGGGGAAACCGGAGCACCCGGAGGAAACCCACGCCAACACAGGGAGAACATGCACACAGACTCCACACAGAACTCCACACAGAAACGCCAACTGACCCAGCCGAGGCTCGAACCAGCGACTTCTTGCTGTGAGGCGAACGTGCTACCCACTGCGCCACTGTGAGGCCCGATAATAATTAAAGATATTTCTTAAAGTTTATTTGTTTACTATTCTGTGTTTTTATTTATTCTTTTGGTCAAATAAACTCAGCCTTGTACTTAAAGGTGCAGTAGTTGATCTGCCACAATGCTAACTGGTTAGCATAATATCTTTGAAACACAGTCCCTCCCCAGCCGTCCAAAGCCACGCATCCTGAAACACGAACGTGCGCACCTTAAAGATGACAGCAGACAACCCACTAGTTCATGCCATTCGCCAGTTAGAAAACTTTACAGTACTTTATAATACTACAATTCCGAATGAAAAACTGTATTATATCTAGCACGTATTCAGTTGTGTAGCAAAACTTGTCATAATGTGCAATATTTCATACATGCAAGAATCGCTCGTCTCACTCTCTCATGCAATTTGTCCTAAAGCAACTACTGTACACAAATTAGTCACATCGATCTTTTGCCAGAAGATTTCAGTGGCTGAACAACACTTCTGTGCATATAATCCATTCATAACACAACACAATCTACATAAGCTTTGCGTGACTAAAACAGCTTTAAAATAGAACATTAAAAGAAATACATCAGCCATCGTGTCATCCTTCCTCCAGCGTGCAAAAGTAACTCCAATATTGATTCAGGATTTTAAAACGTTTTGATTCAGCATTTGTTTTTTACCGATGTGACTATCTCGTGTGCACATGAATGCGTGGCGCACGTGCACTAGCAAATAGCGGATCTGCGTGTACAGATGCGCAGATGTACAAATCTACATTTGTTGACAGGCAGTTTGGGCTATTTATCCGAATTATGGGAATTGTCAATATTTAATTGGATGAAAAGTTTTTAATTTTATGCCTTACCCAGAATATAAAAATACATATAAATACATTTAGATCATTTACTTTAATCAGTACTACTGGAATGTGAAGAGACTTTCAACCAGCACAACAAAAAAAATTCTAAAGACAATCACCTACTGCACCTTTAACTGACTACAAAATCGTAAAATAATATATATATATATATATATATCAGATTTTGTACGTAATATTAATAAATAATATAATAATATTATGACAGAAATATTATAACCAATACTTCAAAGTCAATAAAACAGGAATGAAGTCAAACAATTTAATCTCATCAATAAAAGTTACAGCAAATCCACCCTAATAATGAACACCAGCATGCCATTTTTACTGCTTCCCTTTGGCACCCTCCGCTAGTCAATTATAATTCAACATGACACAACAAACCAGAGCTGCAAGTAAAAATGCGCTTCTTCTCCCTTAAAGGTTGGGGTATTTCTCTCCTTCTAGAAGCACATGCAGATCGCACGTTTGAAAGTGATTTTATGTTCAGACCCCCGCAACCTTACAGCAGAAAAGCAGTAAAATTTAACCAAATAATCCAGACATAATGGATACTTAAAAAACCATTACAGATCCAATCTTAAGTAAACATCACAGTATGAGTGATGTGCCAGGTGCCTCTGAGAGATGGTGTGAGGCGAATAAACATCAGTAAATGAATGTCAGCGTTTGAATGACCTCCATTCATTGCGTATCAAACCTTCTTCCTCTCCTCAGCAGCTCTACCTCCCTGACTGTAGGCTTCCCCTGGGCTTCAGAGCCGTCACAAGCCTCCTGACGCTCATTCTTTGATGAATTATTTCACTTAATGGAATAAAGACATGAAGCATTATTAGGTTTAAGCTATCTGACGCCAGAGTATCATTTACACACATGTGGCGCGCAGTCCAGGATGTCTAAATCAAGCCAATCCAATTCCTGCCAATGGCATTAGCGCATCACTTGGAAACAAATTAAAACAATGTGACCCACAGAAGCCAGACACAGAATAAGGCTTGTCCTAAAAAACAGAATGCCTTCATAAGTCTGAGAAGTTCTGTTTGGACCAAAAAAAAGGGACAAACAGGTAATGCTATTTATCTCACCAAAGAAACTAATGTTCCTTTGCAAGCTGGGATAAAAATAACACACTCATTGAGTGCCTATGTGCTCAGTGCCTTGAAGGGACCCTAATGCATTTTCATTTAGACCAAACTCAGATGTTATTAGGAACGACTCTCTCCGTCTTCATTTCACGGTGATCTCAAGGCCAAAGCAGACAAAGTGGGTCACTTTCTAGTAGTCCTCTTAAAACTCGGTTGGATTGAAAACAGCAACAGGCATATGTGGATAACTGATAACTGTCTTGTCTCTAAATTATTTTCCGAAGCACACTTTTCCAACTCAAGAGATTTAAAAGTCAATTTCCAAAGAAAAAAACAGGCAAGTCAATTGGAAATTATTTTCTCTAAGAGATCCTATTGGAGATTATTTTCTCTAAGAGATTATTTTCAGCAGTTCAGAATCAGTTCTTTATTTACAGATACAATAACATTATTTGTAGTGCACTTAAAAAAATGCAGACATTTTACATTCATAAACAGCTTACAATGGCAATTGTTGAAATAAATACAGACGATAATTATCGCTTTAACAAAATTATCACAATAGGCTTTCCAACATGGTTTCGTAGTAACCATTGCAATTTTCAGCAAAGGTAACAATATTCTGGCACAGCCATAAAAGATTTATATTGCACAACCTCAGAGGCTATAAAAAACCTGAATCCTGGTTCATAGAGCATGTGGTCTTACCTTGAAGTTGCATATACATGTTATTATATCCCCGATTCTGAGACACTCGCCGTCAAACTTGCAAGTATTGGTGTCACAAAGGAAGAGATCTGTGTCCCGGTCATCATCCCCTGCAACAACACAGAGAGCCAGAAAACATCTTCAATTTCTGGATAAACACAGCGGGGTGAAGATGGAACTAACACAAGCAGGATAATCTTTGTTCAGACACTTCAGATAAAAATAAATCAGCAGAACAAACTGAACGAACATGTCATCCCAGCAGGCTATGTCTGGCAGCACTTCTGAAGGCTTCATCAAGTTGTGATGAGCACCTCTGTTTACCACCACCATATTTTGCTCTTGAGACATTTTCTTATGGGGAATAAAACAAGTGTTCAAGGAGGAGTTATGACTCAGCACATGGTGAACTTCTTGGAATCGCCACATGAAAACCTTATTCAGCTTTTATAATAAGCTGAGTAAAGGCTCTGTGAAATATTCTCATTTTGCTGAGGAGCTGGACAGACTATGCTGGAAAAATTACACTTCATCAAAAATCAAGAGCTTGCAGACAGTTTAAGTCCACAAGGATGCCTTAATATGATTACAATTAAGACGAGTTGTTTCTAAAAACAGGCCACCGCTGAGTCAAAACTTAATTTTCAGACTACAGAAGCTGACTGCTGTTCATTTAGCAATGAGCTCCCAAAATAATGAGCTTATCCGTGACCACTTCATCACTCAGCCCCTACCTGATACCTTTTATAATTATGCAAGGAATAAGCATCTCTATCATTTGCGTAAATATTATAAAAATGACACAAACATTACATAAAGAATAATATCTCATGATGCGTTCTACATTACCTGCATATATTTCGACTCAAAGCACCATAGATCATCATAATAAGACTACATGACACAAAACAGTGGTCCGCTCTTGTGCCTTGGGATTTTTGCTGTCAAAGCAAATAAGCTTCTTGCAAGTGCTACACAGTATTTTTACCCTGCGTTATCCTGTGAGGCCTGGAAGCTAGAATGAAGCAGAACATTGCTCATTGTAACGACACCACCAGAGGACACACAGCTACTTTAGGCCACTGCTAAAGGGCCACATGCAGTGTGCAAAGATGTCTTACATAACCTTGTGGCTTATTTGCATTTCAGCTAAAGAAATTATCAATAGACCTCAAACGCCACAGGGAGACAATACAAGTTGCAAGACACTTGCAATATTCACGCTGTGCGTCTCAGTTAGTTCTGGAGACTTTGAGAATTTATGCTGGTTCCTGGTTTGTCCATAAATCCCTCATGTGATATTAGAGTAGCTGTTCACCAACGCTTTGGAGCAAAAATATGTCATTAAAATTCATCTTGTTCGCAATCCTTGTCCTTAAGGAGCTGTGATAAACTGACACTCAATCAATTCAGCCTACTGAAGCAACAAATACTAGTCAGAGTATTTGCCAAAGCCAATTAGGCAAAACCATCGTCAAACCCTGGGCTTGCTGATAAGAACACATGCCTCAATTTGATTTTAATCATTTTATCCACAATTCAGGGGTGTCACAGAGCATGGCAGCATCAGTAGAAGTCCTGACTCACTTGGTGCTTTAATGTTGGCACAAAACAATCATTGTTTCTTCCCAACTGTAAAAAGATTAAATTGAACGAGAAACCAATGAACAAATAGACTTGATTTTAAGGGACTCTGACTGAATGTTTGGGTATGGTTAAGTATATAATGCATTTGTTTCTAATCACTATTTCAGCATGTACTTTTCTTTTTTTAAAGTCTTTGTTAAATGAACCAAACCAGCCATCAGTGCATTCAATGCAAACTCACAGTAATTCGTAACTTTTGGATTTAGTCGATAATTCATATGAATTTGTATGATCTAAATTGTACATTTTGGTATGATTTGCTCAACCCCCAATTATGGTTGGTATTACTTCTGACAATACATAAATAATTATGTTTCTTCAAAGCAGTATGAAAATCACTGCAACCTTGCCTATTTTAAAAAGAAATATTGGCAGTTCATTAAGTACAATTAATGCAAATCTGCAAGTTAAGATTGAATGATGGGTTGTCCCACCTTCATGCCAGTAAATGTCTAATAATTGAAAAATGGGGTCATTAAAAAAGAAGGTGAAATTATTCTGATTAAAGATTATTAGGGCACATGAAATATATAAAAATTTTCTTTTTTATTTAAAGGGACAGTTCACCCAAAATCGAAAAATATTTTTGTAACAGTTCGACGGGGAAACAACAGAGTTGAGGATCCATGTGCAGATTTATTAAGAGAATAGCCAGGTAGGCAATGGTCAAACAGGAACAAACAGTAACATGAGGGTAATCTAAAAGCGTAGTCAGCAAAACAATATAAAACAATGAACAAAGCAAAGATCAAAAACTACAAAAGGAGAAATGTTTAGAAATTCTTAGAAATGTTACAGGGAACAAGACTCAGCAAAGTCTGTGTTTGTGCTGTTTATATCGTCCATCTGATTAATCCATCATGAGCTTCCAGGTGTGTGTGTAATCAGAGAGAATCAGGAATTGGTGTGTCTGAGGTGCATAATGGGAGTTTTAGTTCATTAAAGTGACGTGTAGTTCACCAGCGATCTGCACAGGCTAGATTGCTGATGATCATGACACTTTTCATCACTTACTCAGAGTACACTGGAAATCTGTAACCATTGACGTTCATAGTACTTGTTTTTTCTACTATGGAAGTCTACTAAACTATACTAAAGGTTACAGGGTTTTTTTTTTTTTTTAGCTTTCTTCAAAATATCTTCTTGTGTTCAATAGAAAAAAAGGAAACTCATAAAGATTTGGAAACACTTGAGGATAAGTAAACAGTGAATAAATTGTCATTTTGGGGTGAACGGTGCCTTTAAATGTGACTTTAAAGTGATACTTCAACCAGATTCTATTGACATTTCAAACCTGTATAACAAAAAAAAAAAACAGTAGTAACATAATATGGACCCTAATTATTAAAACACTTAGAAATACCCCATTTTCTGTTCATGCATTTTTAGTACCAATAATTGTTCTGGGAGATGCATTAAAGATGGGCTTGGCTCACAAATGGTGCATACCTTGTCGGCTTGAGTGTGCATGATGCATCTATTGCATTATTGATGCTAGCACTCCCTCTGCGAAGTCATTGAGATACAAGGAATTTTATCACACCTCTACTGCTTGGCTGCCCTTCCATAGCTGTGTCATAATACATCTTGACCTTACGACACACGTAGATGCTTTAGAGTGCATGTTTGAGATGAGAAGCATTCAGTGAGACATTTGGCAACAAGAGCAGGAAGGGGGAAATGGTGTTATGGATCGGAGAAGAACATGGAGAACTGAGTAACAAGAGCCTCTCTCTCACCAGACACTAAACCTGTTTATTCAGTCTAATTAATCTGAAGCAGTGGTATCCTGTAGTGAAACAAAAAAAGCATATTCCATTAAAAAAACACATGAGGTGCCACTGTTTCAGAAAATGTGTAAAAAAAAAAAAACACGCAAAAGAGTCAACCGACCTTGAAAAGACAAATTCCGTCAAACACAAACACACAAAAAAACACTGAATACATTAAGAACGCTTTAACCGTCTGGACCTGTTTTCTATTCATGAAACCCATACGAAAAATCTCAAACACTTTTTCATCAACAACAAACCAGAAATGTTATTCTTTCACTGACACAAAGTAAGGTTTGAGTATTTTTTTTGTCCATATACTCAACTGAATGGATTTACTGATGTTTATGTAGACAAAAACATTAAATCATTCTTCAAAATATATTTTGTTTTCCATAAAAGAATCAAGGTCATAATGAACTGGAATGACAAGAAGCTGAATAAACGGAAACAGAATGTTTCGAATCAGAAACATTCCTCCAATTGCTTCCTTATAGCCCAAAGTATATTTTGTTTTGACTGTACACTTGAGTATACATACAGTGTGTGTGATGCCAAATTCTTCATCAGCACAGTTTGCACACTGTAAATATTGTCCACATTGTGTCAAAACTTTAAAAGGTCACATAATGAACATCAGCAAACTACTGAAGACTGCAGCAACAATACATGAGTATTTGAGTGCTTGTGTGAGGGGATTTAAAGATATTGTATATTTTTTTAAGTACAAACATAATATTTTGCTTATAACTTCTGGAAATAAAAAGTGAAAAGTGTTTGCAGGTGCTATTATATGTAATAAAAAGTTTATTTCATGATCTTAGAGAATGGCTTTATAATCTGGGGTTCCTAATCATCTTATTCTGCAATGCAGAAGTAGTAGTAAACTCTTTTTGCCTATGGGGGAAATGACTACAAATAACAAGGCAGAAAACAGTTAAACTACTTGCTCTTCAGACAAGTGCGTCTATGGCTATGCATGAAAATAAAAATAATATAATAGGACTAGTTTATAATATCAGCATAATGAGGTGTTTTTACACCTGATGACCATCAGAACATCAGAAAGAATGAACAATATAAGGCTGGGAATGGGAAAGTAAAAACAGACACTGTGGAAAGTTAGCAGGTCACACAGGAGGAAATGAGTTCTGGAAACAGGCAGTGGCATCTTGCAAATTTATTACAGTAATTTCTTCATCAAGCACACTGAAAAGCTTTCAAATGCTTAACTAGATTTTAAGCTTAACCAGGACATCAGTCAGATAACTTGATTAAGTGTAAATAAGCTTTTAGAAGTCTGTTAAATATGATTTTTCAGAGGGGATGTGTTATCATGAGCAGAAATGAATTTTGTTCTGCTCTCTTAAAAGTCTCTCAGGCAGGACAATCTTTCAGAAGCTGTCTACATGGAGAGATAAGATCTGTTTTGCTATTCTTTGTGAGAAAAATAAGAGCTTTATGTGTATGGACAACATGATGAGAGTAAGAAAAAGAAAACATCCTGAAAATTTTCAATAAAAATTCCTCAGAGTCCTTGAAGTCACAGAGCAATGATTAGAGGAGCCCAACAGGAAATTACATCTTTCATCCTCAGATGTTCTACTATCTGACGGCCCACACAAACAAGTTAAATAACTCTTCCTGAATCTAAAATAGACTTTCTATGAGTATAAAAACAGTTCTGTTTGTTGTACATTGAACTCTTCTAACTTCAAGGTATGTGTACAGAACAATGTGACATGCAATCAACCATTGACACATGGAAGCAAATAGGATCAGTTGATGCATGACTGTTTGCAACAATGGTTTGCAGAGGCAATTTTTTAAGGCTGTCACTAGCAAACTCTATATTTAAACTTCTAGCAAACAGGCCAATAATATCTAACTGCAGACCCGCAGACCCACACCTTTCAGGTCACACTAGATTCAGACCACTAGATCCAGGCTTTCAAGTGGGAGGGACTTTCACCACGAGTAGTTTGATTATGGCTAGAAGGGGTAGGTTTAGGGTTGGGATGGGTGTAGACGTCAATAATACACAACAGGTTATTGTGAGGGGTATAGGTTTAGGTTTGGGGTAGATGTAGACATTTTTTTATGATTCATTAAATTTATCAAAATGAATAACAATAAAAAAAAATCTAATTATGTATGTGTAGTGTTTGTGTATCGCTAATACTGTAAATATAATTCATGTTGACATTCTTGGGATAACTCATTTAATGATACAAAACCACAACTAATTAATGATTACTCACATGTGGTGCGCCCCTGCCTGAATCTAATGGCCTGAAACGTGTGTGGGTCTGCGGGCCTGCAGCCGGGCATATCTCAAACAGACCGGGACACTTTAAATTTATTACAACACAAATACAAAATATAATACAATACAGAACGTTACAGAATTTATGGTATTTCTAAAGTGTTCAGTCTATACATCACAAGAATGACAGTCATCAAACATCTCTGAAACAAGATTTAAATTAAAATAAAATATTTATTAATTCCTTTAGTTAATCAAATATGTAATACCATAAGAACTGCCAAAATAATGACTACTGTATGTACTGATGCTTCCAAAGCTAACAAAACCAAACAGCTCTGTTTTCTCTGGACACTGTTCAACTGTAAGTGAACATTCTCTCTCTCAAAAAACAAACAAACATTGTCACATAAAATGAAAATGTATAAATTTGGTGAATGTACAAAATTAATATTATTATGAAATTTATGCATGTTTTATTTTAACAGCAATAGACACCTTAGAATGAATGTCAAAATTCAATCAACAGCTGATGGATAGAACCAATTCCTCCCTTTTTTGTTTATATTGCATTATACTCAGGTGTACAACACACTGCACGTCCACTTCATTGTGACCTCTGAGAAAATTGCTATTTATAATTGTGAATTATATAGGATATATAACTATATCACTGTGAGAAAATTTTATATATTCTATATAAGGCCAAATATTTGCATATTGCCCCCCAAGTTGAAGTTATAACCAAACAAGTCTCTAAGACCTAACATTTCAAAAATAAAGTTCGGTAAAGAACTTTATAATCAGTATAACCTTGGTAACTGCTTTAGGATGGATGCTGGGAGCAGCATAATTTGTCCTGTGACTTGGTCACTTTTGCATAAAAGCTATTTAGAGGCTAATGGATGCAATTTAAAACAAATGGGTTGGAAGTTGCAGCTGTAGCTTTACTGTGACAAGGTGAAGTGCTGGTTTATGCAATCAGCTTAGAGAATGTGCACAGAACCTCACAACATACAGTACAAATACATACAAAGAACACAAGATGGTGCTAATT
Organism: Danio choprae; assembly: GCA_903798125.1. Classification (NCBI taxonomy): domain Eukaryota; kingdom Metazoa; phylum Chordata; class Actinopteri; order Cypriniformes; family Danionidae; genus Danio; species Danio choprae. The sequence continues at coordinate 2,865,550 of CAIGQW010054868.1, forward strand.
ATTAATTCCACCTTCCACCAAAATTATGAGTAGCTAACAACATCCACTTCATCAGTAACGGAGCTCTAAAAGTCCTAATTAAGGGTGTTGTAAGTGCTACATCCAGCTGTTGTTTCTCCCGTCTGCAGTGAAATAAGAATCCTCTCTTGGCTCAAACACCTGGTTTTGCAGGTCTCCTTGCTCTCCTCGTGAGTGTCGTAATTTTATCAAAACAAACGAGAAGTGTGAGCCAATGTTATGTCTCAAAATGTGCCAAACTGGAGAGTATCAGGGGAGATGCAGATTGTTATTTCTGCCTTGCCAGTGAGGTGAATAATTGAAAGAAGCAAGCTGGCAGAGACACAAATATTCTAAAGGTGAAGTGTAGACAACTCCTGTGAGTGAGACATCAGACCAGTTGTCAAGCCATTAAAGAGATGGAATTCAAACCCCAGGATATTGTTATCAGTTGAAAGTTGTTTTTTTTGTTTTTTTTAGCCTTTCTGTTAGGTGTAAGGCAAAAGATTCTGTTCAGAAACAGAATCTGTTATGATTTTTCCCTATTACACTACACCATTCCTTAGAAATGAAGTAACTGAAAAACATGGAGTGTTTGTAACTAATTTGAAAATAGCTTCCAAAAATCAAACTGGCAGCTACAGCTAAAAAGATCTATCACTGATCATTTCTTACTCTCGTCTCTTTCAAAATCAGTACAAATTTAACGGAACACAAAAGAACATCTTTTAAAATGTCCAAACAACATTGGACTCGGTTGACTTTTGTATGAATGACAAAACAAAATAAAATCACTTTTTTGCATTCTAAAGTTGGCGATAAAGGTTTGGAATGACATTACGGAGTGTAAATGATACCAGGATTTTCATGTTTGAATGATCTATTCCTGTTAAGAGTTTAACTGAACTACAAAAAGTTGGCAGCTTATGTTGTTGTGTCTCTTTGATTTCATAAAAGTCTGCTGTCTCCTCTTGCGTACTTTGCTTATGTTCGTCTCGCCTCCTTTGCAGCTGATATGCAAAAGCCTTCAAGTGAGCCAGCGCTGCAAAAAAGTCTCTAAAAGAGAGCTATTGATATCTATGAACAATACAAATAAAAGCTTACTGCCAATTTTGACAGTGACTTATTTTCGAGGCAGCAGCTGTATAAAACTGATACAAATAGCTTACAGAGTTGACACTGAACTCAAATAATTGCTTCGGTAATAAGATAGGCTACATGCAATGCAGAAGCACTCACAACAGTTGTGTCCACTGCCAATGGCCGCAGGTTAGGATTGTTGACTAAACAGCTGGCTTGCATTTGTTTTGCTGGACATTATTGCTGTGTTCATAATGCTGGAGATGTAAACTATATTCAGTCATTTGGACACTGTATTTTTTTTCCCCTTTTCCATATTGCACTCTGATTCCCCTCTTAATGTGTGATCCTTTTTGATTGTGTGTTTATCTATAAACTTGCATTAATCTTAACTTGTTATCTAAAGGGATAGTTTACATAAAATGTCAATTTTACCATTATTTACTCACCCTCATCTTACCTTTATTTACTCACCCTAAGACTTCCTTAAAACAAACAAAATAATATAGTTTTTTTGTGTGACAGCTCTTAGAATTTCTGCCATTAAAGGCTTTTAAATGACACTCAGGACAGTCAGATAAGCTATTTAATCTCACTTTATAATTCAAAACACTGGCCACACCAGTCTGAATAGTACAGTAGTAGACCATTATCTGCAAACATGTTTGATTCTGTCAATTAATGCTCTGTTTATTCATCAGCGATGGCAGTGACATCTTTTTGCAAATCAGGAAGACACTAAAGTGGTCTTCAGAAATGCCTGTGGTAGAGCTTCCCACGTCTCATGCATGCCATTGACATGAGTTGTATACACAAAGTGCAAGCAAGAGGCAAGGATAGACGTTTTGGAACGGCACCTAATTGCCCACGGTGACCTGCTGATTGATAGTCAGGCGCCACGACGGGAAACTGAGCACAAGTATGCAGCGAGTTCCGCGCGTCTCTCCCGCCTCGGGGCGCGCATGATGATTATTTCACGTGCATCCGCAATCATCTGAACGGCGCTCTGACAGCGAGGGTGAGAGGTCGGCCGCAATCCAAATCAAAACCCACTTAATATCAGAGTCTACAGTGGACTGATGCTCACAGATTATTATGCCGACTCCATGCAATTGTTACCAAGAATATGATGGATTAGTCAAGAGTGAAACATTTTAAACTTGAATAAAAATACTTGTTCGTTAGAGGGGGAACGAATACTCTGCTTCACGCTAAAACACATAAGGTAAAACGATTTTTATAAACAAATTATTTTGTAAAATATTGCCAATGTAAATGTGTTTTTCATGTTATCTTATGTTATATCTACCGATATATTTGCAAAACATAAATATAGTTGGGACCTGTGGGTGTTTGTGGTGTCATCTAGCCTACATAAAAAGTTATAAACACCAGCGTAAGGTAATGCAAAACAAGCAATGTCTTTTTTAAACCGGAAAATAAAAACGCAATACAAGCCTGGTTCAGACTGCCCAAATGAGAGTAAAAGCTAAACTAGCCATTTATCATATCTCATTAGATCATTAGTAGTTAATGATACAAATCATCCGTTTTCTTTTGCACATACTGAACTTGAAAAACAGGTCACTTAGGAAATGTGGTATCAGCGACTGTTAGTAAACTGAACATTGTTTCATCCCTGTGAACAAGAACGTGCCATGTAGCTCATCCAAAATGATAACAGTGTTTTGACTTTACTGCAGTGAACAACAACGGTTAGATCGACGGTATGAAACTATCATTTCAGGTAATGTTGGAAATTATTATTCACGGTAGCTATTTAGTCAACGTATCACGCAAGGCTTAAAAAAGATGGCTAATATGAAAACAAATAACTATTTACAATGTAACGCCAAATAGCTGCTTTGACCCTCGGGAGACTATCTGAAGCAGGTCTTCAGCATATTTTCAGCAGCAGTGAACCGCAAAAGCGCGCATCCCCACACATTAGGATAATATTAGGTCTGCAACTTATGCTACTTGTATGATAAACAGCCGTTTTCCGTAGCCAAGGAAACGTCAAACCTTTTTCCCTTCAGCGCTACTTGAACATCTTACCCGAGCAGTTCCATCCAGTTGGAGTCTGACAGTCGCTGAGAGAGGACGGGAACGCGCCAAGTTGTTGCACCGGGAAAGTGGCGAGAAAGGACAAGACTGCAATCCATACCCAGTGTCCCACTATCCGGCTCCACTGGTGCGGACTTCGGGGCTCGTGTAGGGCCGCCGCCACCGAGACACCCATCTCAGTTCCCCCGACACAGCTCACAGACGCGCAACGACTGCCCGTGTCCCAATGTTGTCAACTTTGCCGGTGCGCTTAGATGCCAAGTAAGGGACATTTTCCGACGGAGGGAGTGTGCCCCATGAAGCAATTGTTTCTGGATGACCAGAGCGAGGATCCGCCCGAAGCGAGAGGGTGCAGATGCGGAATGAGAGAGGTCTGGGTGCGATGACAGGGGAGGGGATGGTATCGGGAGGGAAGTGGGTAAGCGAGATGCTCAGAAAGCAAGGCAAAAATAAAAAGACGCCAAGGGGGGCTTGAGAAACACAAATGGGGCAAAAATTATATATCCCATTCGAGTGACATGCCGAAGTTACAACATCCAGCGACGGTTAGAGAGACTGTCCTGCGTCCTCAGTCCGTGCGCTCGCGCAGAGCCGTGAGTTTGTCAGAGTCTCGCGGAGGGCCATTCCTCTGTACCTGTGAACCACAATAACGCACTGAAGGCAGGCGGCAGGTTTCCAGACCGCTTCGAATCACGTGTCCTCGAGGAGTCGGGAGGGGCAGGACGGTGCCGCGGCTCTGATTGGTGGATAGGGATGCAGGAGTGTCAGGAGCGAGGCGATGGTCCAGCGCGAGCATATCGACGGCCAGTGCAGAACAGTGTATCCTGTAGTCCACTTTAACAGGGCTTTGCTTTGCAAACGCGTGGGCGAAGGACCATGCCGAGAAAGTCCTCCCAGTAATTGAGCACTGCTGCTCTGAGCACGATGGCAGCAGAAATCGATGGGAAACTTGCCGTGTTGTGAAATGATCCCGGTGTCCCAAACAAAAGACTTAAATCAGAGGATGGAGAGAACAGAGGGACGAGGCGGAGTTCACGGCTGTCCACGCTTGAAACGCTCGCGGGGGATCGCGGCGGTGGAAATGAATATGCAGTGCGAGCAGAACAATACAGATGGCATTTTGACGACATTTAACGACGTGACACTTCCTATAAAAAGCTACTTTCGCAAAGCGTAGCTTATTAACAATAACAGCTTACTGTCTCTCCACCGCAACCACCACTTGCATGTCTCATGTTTGGACAAAGCTGGATGAAGCTCACTTGTATGCGTTTTTATTGCACTAATTTGGACAGCTAATGCATTTTTCACATTTAAACGACTTTTTACATCTACAGCCTATCTTATTCATCACTTACAATTTATCTTAGTGTTGTGAAAGCAGTACTTAACATGAGAAAGCAGTAGCCTAAGTTTTGTTTTTGTGACCCACGTTGATGGCACGCAAAGGCGCACGACCAAAACATCATTCAAACACACAAAAATGTTTTAGGCTATATAACAAAATGTAAAGGCGTACAGTAGTGTGTGTGTGTGTGTGTGTGTGTGTGTGTGTGTGTGTGTGTGTGTGTGTGTGTGTGTGTGTGTGTGTCTGTGCGCGCGCGAAAGTTTCAAACAATTAAAGGGTGAGTAGATGATAACAGAATAGCCTGTCAATTTGTCATACAGGTTTGTTTAAGTGTACAGTGTTAAAAACAGTAGTTGAGCAGACTTTAGCAAAGTATTAGTCTGCTATTATGCTGTTAGGTATGTATGTGCTATTATTCTAACAGTTAACACTACTGAATAAATGTTAGATAGATTTGCTGTAGGTAGAATTTAAATGGAATCTTAATTTAGTTTAATATTATGTGGAAATTGAATATTTTCACAGTACTCAAATTGTTTCTTTAAATGATAAATGAAAAGTGGATAAAGGAAAAGAATATGTTTATATTGTATAAAATGTACTGCAGTAGTAAAGATGTTCTTTGTTTATTTATTATGCAACTTTAGCAGCAATTACAATATTGGGAATCTGCAGATAGGTCTCTGTCATCTCATACAAGACTGCTTTTGCACATCCACCTATATATGCTCAGTTAAAATATGCATGGTGTTTGGCTGATGAACAAAAAATCTGTTTTTGGTCTCATTAGACCACTGAACTTTCCATAATTCTCCAAAATGCCTTCTGGCTATCTGTAGTCAAGATGTCATATAATAGGTGACAGCAGATCCATGCCATGAAGCGCCTGGACAACAGTTTAATGTAGAAAGTTTCTCCCTACACAGCCTGTAATTCTCCTAACACAGCCTGTAATTCCTTCAGAGCTTCCATCTGTCTCTTGGTGTCCTCCCTCACCACTCTCCTCCTTGGTCACTGCTTTTTTGGGGGGATTGTCATCATTTGTCATTCCAACATATACATTTTTAGGTGAACAGTTTTTTTATTTTGAGTTTTTTCACTCATAATGATATGATAAGTAAATAATAAAATGCAGGAACGTAGTTATTTTTCTTGGAAATATTGTTTATATAAAACATTTCCTGCAGTAAGACTTTTTTACAAGTCACTTTTATATCTTCATGTACAGTATAGAGCACATTTGGAGTCTGTTGCTTCAGCAGTTTAAATCTGGACTTCTGGGCATGTCCTCAGGAGAAAAATTACGATATGCTCTCCACTGTTCATTTGTCTTCTACCTGATCATTTCCACATTTCTCCTGGAGCCTGGCTCCATACCAGCTCAGTATTATTAGCACGGTTGAGAGCTCCTCTGGAGAGCAGCTGGCTCTGGGCTACCACCGTCTCTTGACAGATAAAACAACACACCCTTTCCATAAGATTTCAGTAGTTTTCTAAATGCAATAGCATGTGTAACACAATGGATCTGAACTTGCAATTAAGACTGTGGAACATTAATTAATCATTCAGATTTGCAGGAGACATGGAAAGGTTCATCTCCTCTATATAGGACCTGTTCAGAGAATGTTAAGGAGTGGATTCTTAAATAACTAGACTGCATTTTATCACACAGTTATTTTATTGATAAGAATAAAGATGTCAGGGCTTAATAATTATTAAAAGGGCATAATAACAATAATTTAAAAAAACATTTGAGAAGGAGTCTCATTTAGCTGCTTTTAGTCATTTGATATAGCAAAATTATTCAGGATAAATGAACACAAAGAATTCAACATGTTCAAAGGAATATATATGGTATAATGTGGGTTTAATTAAGTGTATGAACTAGAAATGGTGTCAAAGATAAAAAGATAAATTAACTTTATAGAAGATTGTCTTAGTTCTCTCTAGACTCTTTAACCGATTCCACATTATTCTTCATCTCATGGGTGAAGACGCATTTACATTATAGTTGGTAGTAGGAATGCAATACTCAAGACTGATCTCCAGACCATTTTTTTGAAGCTCTTGATGTTGTCTCGGAATCAACCACCTTTTTACTCTGTCTAGTCTCAGTTTCAGACTAATAGAACTTAGAATCATACAAGGCCATAACTGCATTTCACTAAATTGTCTGATTTATGTACTTCATTATCTTATGTCATAAGCTGTCAGTAACTTATACAATGCTTTTGTTGCTGTTATGCTTCGTCAGACATGAACAGAAACTCTTACGGAAATCCTACCGAAATTAATAGAAATTCATAACAATTAATTTACAACATATTTAGAGCAAATTCAAGACATCATTGCACATTTTCGTTTGAGATCTTGTTTTTATGTCATGACAATTAAGCAATATCACAAGAGAAAGAGAGCAGTTTTAACGAGTGACAGTGACACATGAATATCATTTTAGATACCATTTCAAACATAAGTGTTAGGTCAGTTTCACGAATGAAAATATTTCCAAACAAATCTATAGCATTTGTATTTGATGCACAGCAATGGTTTGCTGTTAAATGAGTTGGCTGCTTTAAATGAATCAGCTCAGTAAATGATTCGGTGACTGATTCATTAAAATATTTACCACCACCTATCTACTAGTGGATGTATTGTTATAGTTAAAGAGTAACTTGAAAAATATTTCTGTATTCAGTTTTCAATGTTTTATGTGTTAATCTCATCCACTATCTAAGCAGTTGTGATTGTTGTTTTTATTAACAAATGTGTCAGACAGTAACTGTGAACCTTTCAGAAGAATTTGAGGATTGCTTGTCTCATCGTGGTCTTGTCTTGGTCTCAGTGCACTCTGGTCTTGGTTTAGCTCTCTGTACTACAACATTAGTTTGTAGGCCATTGTTCGGTCTCGACATTGGTTTCTGCATTACAGCAACTGTCCCCATTCCACATAGTGATATGCATACCTTTTATAAATCATTTACATCATATCTAACATGTCATCTCTCAGCCGGACTGGAAGAATCCCCTGTGGAACACACTTGGAGAGTTGACATGGCAACTGAAGTCTCGTGGATTCATTATATGTAAGTCTTTGCTGGAAGAGTATGGCGAGCAGGGTAATGAGGAAGGCTGCCTGGGGACCAGTGAGAAGGTCACATCTCTGGAGGAAGTGTGTGATGTTTCAGTCTTCTAGCAGCATGGGATCCCTTAATGATGCAGGCATTTTAAAACGCTCCCTTAAGTTCTGTTGGTGCTTTGCTAGTCTTGCTGAGTAGCTCTACTCTTTATCTGTGCGTGTTAAAAAATGCCAAGCATGTAATGTGAATAAATTAAGAACGTATGTAAATACTTAAAGGGACTTTTCACACAAAGTGAACATTCACTGTTAATTTGCTCACTCTCAAGCCATGCAGTAGTTTCAAAAATATATATACAATGTTGTACTGAAAAAATATCATGTGCATTTTGGATGGCCTGAGGGTAAGTTAACAGCAAATGTACATTGTGAGTGAACTGGCCCTTTAAACTGATATCATAACTGCATCGTTTAGCATTATTAATGATTTCCCACTAGAACAATAACTCAATAAAGAATTCACCAGTTATGCAACAATTATGCCACATGGCATGCAATCTATAATCCATATAGGAAAGTGAATAATGTATAGTGATTTAGGGATATTTATGAATTAATTGATTTGACTGCCAACCAGCTGAGCAGTTTTTTTTAAAATCACATTCTCTCATAATGCAAGACAACCAGATGTTTGTGTTCTCCGCTACTGAATATCACACACAGATTTTAGTGCAGCTGTGGATCTGCTCATCAGAAACAAATTGATTGCTATCCTCCACCTCGGACATCCTAGACGAATGCCAAGCAAATGATATGGCTTGTTGGCTATATTTATGAATTCATTGATTTGATTCTGTGTTCTAACTGCTCGATGTACCAAGCAACCCAGACTCTAAAACAAAAATTTCCCAGTGTTGTTGAATAGCTGACTATTAATAAAATTTGTTCATAATTAGAGCAAAAAATATACGCATAGTATCCATTATTATAGCATTAATTATAGCAATTATATTTTCATTAGCCAATTTTACATGTTGGGTTATATTTGCTTGGGTTCTGTAAAAATAAAAGTAATAAATTAACAATATATAATAAAAAAATATTAAAACATAAGGTCAATTCAAATGCCCCAATAAGTTAGTAGGACAAGAGATGCATTAACATGAGGATCGAATATGTTATGTCACACACACAAAAAAAGAGGTGAATCTGGCACTGGTCTCATGTCAGACACTGAGATAATACAAGGCTATTTTTATGACTGTTTCAACAACATAAAACAGTGCTGTGTAAAGTGTAAACCTGTAAGAATAGTAATTTAACATTACAATATACAAATACCAAACCCCTAGAGTGAATTATAATGAGAAATACAATGTGAATGTATAGTGCAAAAAACATATATACATGTCCTGTCCCTGATTCATGCCCATAAGCTTAGAATAATAATATGACAACTCCCATGATCCCACGCTGCATTGCAGCATCATTATTCATCTTTTTGTTATTGTTGTGGTTTAGAATAAGTAACATTTTGCTGCAAAAAAACTCACCAGTTGCCTGGTAAGTAATATGGCTCAACACTATTATTAACTCAAAGACTGCATTGTAATTAAACAAAAATATAATCTGATATACAGCATATTCTGGTGCCAACCAAAAGACCACCGATTCAATATATTAAATTGTTCTTTAATGGATACATAGTAGATATGTGGCTTAGGTAAGTGCAGCATTTTTCCAGAAATTGTTTAATTGATAAGCACAAGAATTACCCCAGAATAAAAAAAGCTATTTAGAATGGTCATGAAAATGAATCAGCTCTGGGGCATCATTTATGAAACTTTGCGTAGAAACCGTCCTCAGATTCTCAGGTGGACTGTGATATATAAAGTCGAAAATGCATGTAGATGCGCTTAAGCAAGGTTTTATATATACATATGATGTCATTGCTGAAGCCACAAATGTAAAGGTATTATATATTTATTAGGAAAAAATATATATTTATGTTTGGGTGGCATTTAAGACTTTTCCATGCACGCAAACAAATATTGAGATTTATAAAACCTTGCTTACGCACATCTACATGCATTTTCAGCCATTGGCAGATGTTGCAAGATGTATGTTTTAGGGCCGGGGTGTCACATTACAAAATGATCAAATCAAAGCATCAATTAGCACACCTCGTCTCAGCTTCACACCTCTTAACCGATACAATTTATAATCTCAACACAAGCTTGAATGTGGCCTGCTTCATGAGCTCTTTAATGACAGCCCTCAAGCCCTGTCCCACCTCAACTTGGCCACTGGTGAGTTTTGCCAATCAGCTATAGTTGTGGGTTACTGCCAGTTCAGAGTCTTATCGACAACAGTGAAAAAATAACAGCTCTTCTGGCAGTTTGCCACTTCCAGCTGTCGACCAGAAGCCCTAAAGTCCTGCTGTGGCCAAAACTGACAGAGAAGATGCTTGTTTCACACAGATATCGAGATGATGGTGTAAAATAAAAGCACAGAGAATATATCAAAATTAGTATTAAAGGTATTGGGCACAATGAAACTGGACTGTGATAAGTGGCTGTCAAGCTTCAAATAGTTTCATGAACAAAAAAGTATCATCCATATACAAAACAAATGGCTGCGGTAAAAAACATATGCTACAGTAAAAATCAGAATTTAATTTTTATGCTTTTTGGTTGAGATTAAAATGGTTCATGTTCTTATCAGTTATGTACATTAGAGATTTGTTTCACATCTAATTTTGATAAATAATGTTTATTGCAATATTTTAATTTCATGTGTGTTGATGGTGTTTATTATTGTGTGAATGACACTGAGCACCTTCTGTATACTATCCTTCTCTGCTTTTGAAAAAAGTTGTTTCTGATGAGCATTGCTTCATCATACAACTTTCTCATCCCAACAAGCTTATGGTTTGTGTTTTTGTATGACTAACAAAGACACAATGTGTAAATGTTGGTACTTAAAAACAATACTTGAATAACACTATTAATTAATGAAATTCGAAAATGTACCGTACAAATTGGACATTTCTTTTACAGTCTGCGCTGTACTTTTAACAGTGAAATTTGTCCAATCACAGCTGCCAATGTTTTTACAGTGTAGCCATTTACTGCACATAAATTCAACTGAAGATGGGAGATATTGATTAGCAAGCTGCAGTCTAAATGACTGCTATTTGTGGAATACCAACATGTAAACAATAACTTGATATCATATCATTTAAGCTGCACAGCATTTTTTCCCTTGTCGTGTATTGATCAGAAAGTCCCTCATCAAGACGTCATGTGGCTTCAAAAATATGATGATCAATAATCCCATTATAAAGGCTTCAATTCCCAGCTATGATGTTATGCACAACTGAACCATGTGTTTAAATACAGCTGCTCTTATCTGAAGCAGAGAAGCACATTACATTTTGTTTATTGTTAATTAAAATCAAGCTATTTCCTATAACAACAGTGACATAATTGCTGTAATTATAGCTTCTACCTGTAGCAACAGTATTTAAAGCAGAGAAGACTGAGGTTGTGAACTTGAAAATAAGTGTTAATTCTTTGGTACTCCAGCTTTCAAAGGACTCTTGGATGAAAGCCACAAATTTGAGCTTCTCAATGGCCTGACATTTATAGTGGACAAAGTAGTGGAAGCTAGAATAAATGAAAAGGTGTGAAGGACAGAAGACTGCTATAAGGAAAGTATATACGGCCATTTACATCTATTAACCTTCAAAAGACATTATTAGTAAAGACAAATTAGTCTAAGACACTTATGAATGTATTACTTTGTGTAACTGAATAAAAAAGCCCTATAATTTAAACTTTACGTGCTGTAATTGTAACCATTATTTTGACCGTTTGTCTCTCCCTTAAAGTAACTTTACATCAACATAATATGATAACTGACCTGAAAAATAATTGTATTTAAATGATTTTAAGATCTAGACTATACATACTATCAATCTGAAATAATAAATTCAATACAGTAACACTTTACTTGAAAAGGGTGAATACAACTGTCACGAATGTATGCATGACACTTTATGACAACTGTTATTAAGTGTCATTTGCTCAGTTATGTCATTTTAAATGCAATGATGACATAAATTTGTCATAAACATGATTGTCGTGAGGCCATTATTATTGTATCATGAATATTTTTCTGATCGCTTTTTCAGTTAAATTTATTATAGTAGTCATTAAAATGTCTCATTAAAAGTATCATTACACTGTCAAATAATTTTTAAGAGCATCATTAATATTTAACGTAATTTTAATGTCAAATTCAGCTTGTACCACTGAATGACGGTGTTATAAAATTCACAACACATTTATAATGGCCTAATGACAATCATGTTTATGACAGATTTATGACAAGTTTTGTTGTCTTGGTAATGTTAAGCTCTCATGACAAAAACTGGCTGTGATGTGCGAGATGTGAACTGAGCGAATGACACTTAATGACAGTTGCATAAAATCTCATTCACATTCATGATTAAAAAGGTTTCATGACAGTCTTATGAACTCTCCTTCAAGTAAAGTGTTCCCTTTACGGTTAATCTGGCTTGTGAGGTTTTAATTTGGAGCAAAAAAGTAAACGTTTCATTGCACAGAAAAAGGAAGACACTTTCAAACACTTACTTTCAAGATGTTTAGAACAGTTTTAGTAACATTACAGAATTTATTTTAGTTACACTATCATTTTCACCATCGAGATCAGCCTTTTATGTAGATCAGATGTTCTCCAAGATAGATTACTTCAATGCTATGGTTTGAATTAACATTCAACTTGTCATTTGAAAGAACCTAATTAAAAAACATTATTCTTTTACTGAGAGATATAAAGCTTCCAGATTTTTAAAGCTGTTAGAAAAACAGTTTTATTTTTTATTCGCCATCTTCTGAGTGTAATTTACAACAAGTGTAACTCATCCACAGTGGGGAAAAAAATCACCATAGCAGAATGTTCGTTTATAAATCGGAGCGACATCCAGCTTTCTGATATTCTGAAGCTGTATGAGCTGCCTGCAGAAATGTCACGCTCTCTGGCTGTGAAATCCAACTCCTCCTTCTCCTTTTCTGGCTAAGCTTCTACGATGAAAAAATATTGATTCACCATGGGGACACACAACAGCCTTATCTGCCCAAACCTTTGTGTTCCACTGGCTTTACCCATCAACCCCAACACAGCCTCATGGGTTTATTGCAGAAGTCTTTAAGCACCCTGCGCTGCCTTCTGTGGACTTTAATGGAACTGCAACAGCATTCGTGTACATCACATATCAAAATAAAACCAAATGGGAAAAAAAGTTAAAAAAAAAAAAAAAAAGTCCAGTTGTCCACAGGGCTTATTATCCTGTCTACAAATTGCAGACTGATTGGGCGATGACCTCAGGAAAGGAACCCCTTGTTGATAAAGTAGCTTCTAAATAATAAAGATTCAGAATAAAACCCATTCTGAATATTCTGAATACCCATTCATATAATTCAGAATAAAACCCATTCTGATTCTGAATAAACATTTGCAATCACTCTGTCATGTAGCCTTATAAGAGGCTTAACTCTTGATTCAAACAAACCCCAAACCATTACACTAGTGAAGAATACACGCACAGAAAGTTTAATAAGTTGCACAAAAAGTGTGATTTTTAAATGCTTACAATTAAATATGGAAACATTTTACTTGAAGAGGTATTCAAAAGATATGTCATTATTATAAAAGAGATTTAAGGCACGCTGATAATAACTGCCATTAAGTGAAATTAGCTCAGCTATGTCATTTTAAATGCAAATGTGTCATTGATTGAGACAAAGACAACATCACCTGTCATGAATATGTTATAAACATGATTGTCATGAGGTCATTATAGTTGAATTTTGTAACAGCATCAATCATATTTCTCTTGACCTCAACTACAGTTAGAAATTGAATTTATCATTAAACTATAAAATAGTTTGACACTAATTATGGAGTATTGAAACCTCATGGAAAATTTTAATTTCATGTTCTACTGAAAAAAAAAGTGATCAGAAAAATATTCATCATGACTCATAACAATCATGTTCATGAAAGATTTACCATAAGTCATGTTGTCTTGATAATGTCAAGTGACAAAGAAACTTTGTTTATGATGTATTTGCTTATGTCAATTTAATGACAGTTGTCAAAGCATGAATAAAAATCTCCTTCATATTCAAACATGTGTCTTATTCCAGTAAAGCGTTATAATTAGGTTTACTCAAACATTAGTTAGTCTATTTGAAGTGAACTAGAAAGTGTTGTTTTTACACTACAGAATCAGCCAGATGGTATTTATTGTAAGCATATTCACATATTTGAGCTGTTGTATCCATATTCTTAAACATTTCCTTGCATTATTGAGCTGAAAATGCCCCCACATACATTATGTAAACCGAATGCATCACTGTGCCCTCGATCAAATTCCCTGAACCTGAACTTCTAAAACCTGAACTTTTCAACTAATGTCTTTTTCTCCCAGATCCTCCCACATGGTATAAAACATAAGTTAGCATTTATGGCAGTTAGTGCACTTTTATTTAGAGGAACTTATAAAAACTTTGGTTTCACTTGTGAATCAGATACATTTGCTCTTGGTACCAGTAGCGGGACAAAATAATCTTAATTTGTTCTGCAGCATCTAAACTAGGACATACTGTATCTCAGAGTAATCACAGGACATTTAAATAGCTTAATGTGAACAAAAGGAAATGGCCTCTGTCTGCATTCAGCGCAGCTCTGTTATTAAGGGTCTGGTGTAAAAGCAGCTGTTAAAATGTCATACTACAAATAGGTATTGTGGATTGTGCAATAAACAGTGAGCATTTCATGAGAACAATCAAAGACTGCCAACCACGAACAAAACAGCAATATGAGGGCCACTAAACTGCATTTAACGGGGCTATTTAGTAACTGTTTATGGCTCCTTCTCAATATCCAGCAGAGCCATGAAAACCACACAACTTACATTTCATCAACAAGACTTGTTTTCACCAAGGAATAATTTATATATATATATATGTATATATATATAAATACAAAACTCACAGTTCTGAGAACATTGGGCTCTATTTAAACAATTTAAGGTATATTGCAAAGCGGAGGTACACTTAGGGCCTGTCCGAATCAACTTTTGCTATTTTAAGGACAAAAAAAAATGCTGAGCGCATTCAGTACATGGTCTAAAAGGGTTGTCCTTATTCTTCTAAAGGGATAATTCACAAAAAACGGAAAACTGCGCCATTGACTTTAAGCCAGATTTATTAAATTTATTAAATAAATATATAAGTTTATTTAGTTAATGATGCACTCTGTTTCAGTTGCTTCAAAATAGCAATGCCAACAATTTTTCCTTAACACATCTGCTTTTTCGACCAGTATGTACATAGGCCAATAGTATCTGACAGCAGACTTGCATATGCAAGCTGAGACACAGTCTCAGACATGCAATCTCAGACACAATGCACTCAATGGAACTAGTGATGTGACTGTGTGTTGTACGGTTAAGAACAAGGTTAAGTGTGTGCATTAAAAGCATTGCATGCAGTTCAGCTTGCATCTGCACCTGGTCTGCAGCCAGACCCTTCTCACATGGGCACACAAATGGGTGCAAAGGCATTTACTAATTAAATTTTTTTCTCTCAGGTTTGTGAGAACTAGCAAGTCTGAAGCTTAAAGATATCAAGAATAGCTTAAAGATATCAAATGCCCTACTAAGCCCCTGGGGTCCATTAATGCGTATACCTGTTTTAGCACATTTCTATGTGATGATCATAAAAGGAGCTTAAAAAAACAAAACAAAAAAAAAAACATTTGCTTTACAGACATGACATATCTGCATAAAACCTGTACATGTACACTTTTAAATAAGTCAACTCTTTTTGAAAACAAATGTTCTCTGGTTTGGTAATCCATATGGAACAAACACAATGCAGAATTCTGCGTTCTGAGCTCATTATCCTGCACAAATAACATGTAGCAAAATATTGGAAAGACAATGTTTAAAGACAAGTTAAAAGAAGATTTCAGTGGTATTAAAATTTTTACAGGACACTTTTAAGTTAGGATTAAAAAGAAACAAGCCCACTCAAGCAAATATAAAATCTTTCACACCAAGTGATCACTAAACTCCAGAGTCTCCACAGACTACCTTTTTCATCCATTTTAGTTACCAAGCTCCTTCATTTTTCAGACATTCAAATTAGCCTTGCGTCAAATACCAAACCCCTGGTGTGAAAAAGGTCTGCTAAAGCTTTTTGTGTGGGTTCAGTCAAATGTTGGACACAGACCTACACAGGCACGTTTCTTCGTGTTTCTCTACAACGGCCGTCTTGAAATGCAGCAGTGCAGACTATCTCTAACTCACACACTCACTAGTAATTAAACACCTCAATGAACAGATTAAGAGTTTCCCCATTTGGAAATTTCATTACCATTGCTGTAATTGGATTCCAAATTTAATTAGCA
This sequence comes from Danio choprae, assembly GCA_903798125.1. Taxonomy (NCBI): domain Eukaryota; kingdom Metazoa; phylum Chordata; class Actinopteri; order Cypriniformes; family Danionidae; genus Danio; species Danio choprae. The sequence continues at coordinate 2,881,623 of CAIGQW010054868.1, forward strand.
CTCCTCTGCGAAACAGCAGGTGATGTTGTGGCGGCAGTCAAAAGCTGTCCAATTGAAGAGAGGTCAGTGAAGGACTTTGACTACAGCCATAGCAGAGAAAGAGAGATGTTACACCCAAGTTCATCAGGTCTGACCTGTTGCTCTGTGCACAGATACGTACACGTGTACATGTAATGATGGATTTGAAGGTCAAAAGGAAATGAAATGTGTTATGGAAATAAACTTTAAGGCTCTATATTACTTACAAATATGACATATTTATAAATATTTTTATGTTGTACTACATCATTATTTTAGTTATACAAAAAGATGTTTTTTTTCAGACACATTTTAATGGTTTACAAATTAAACTGCTGATTGATGGATAGATGGATAGATGGATGGATGTATATGTATGTATATTGTCATTTATTGTCATGTAGAGTTTTGCGTGTAACATAAAATAACGAAATGTGCCATGTCCTCAGATATTTATATTCAATTTTAAACAAATTATAGTATATTTGGATAAGAAAAAAAAAAAGAAAAAAATCACCCTTTTACAGAATGAAACAAACATCATAATTTTACTCAAACCCATATCTAATAAATCCTATAAATCCAGATAAACTGAGAATCTCCAAGTGGTCTCTTTATTTATTTCCCCCCAATATATATATATATATATATATATATGCCTTTTGGGTTGCAAATAATACAATTCCTGTACGCAGCCATGGCTTTTAATTTTTATGAATTGATATTTGATTCTATCCATTTGATTCAGTTAATTAATACCATTCTTAACTCTACGGGTTGCAAAAATTATGAATCTGGATGTCTAAGAAGAAAGGTTGAAAAGAACAGTTAAGAATGGTGTAATTATGTCATTAACCAGCAGGGGGTAACTGAACCACCAACAATCAACCCTGAACTGATGGGAGATACTTTTTTCCAATAATCATTCTAACGATTTACCAAGAAATACACTTCTACTCGCAACAGCAATGACTTTTCTGTTATTACTACTGAGAGCCACAAGTAATTTACTAAGTCCCACTGGAAAACCTATATTGGCGATGGCCCTCAGTGATCAGGGTAATAAATGAAATCTAAAATCTTTGGGGAAACATTGTCAAAGTAAATCCAGCACACACTGAGGCAGGATGACAGAGATAAAAGAACTATCATGAGGCGGCAACCCATATAAACCTTAATGGCAGACATCGTGGGATCTGTAATTCATTTAAGCAGAAAACAGAAAACCTCCTGAAGACGTCTCGTGGGCGCCATATGTTAGAGGTCAAGATCCTCAATGCAATAATTAATCATAATTTATTAGCAGGGAAACTTGGTGACTTTCAGTGTTATGTCTGTTCTTTCAGAGTCTGTTGTATTAAAGGGATAGTTCACCCAAAAATGAACATTTACTCACTATTTTCTCATCCTCAAGCAGTTATAAATCTTTATAAGACAATTCCTTTTGATATTTTTAACACAATTTTAAACACATTTTTGACAAGGCATTTTTTTACATTTATGAATACATTTGAGAAAGCATAAAGGTGGTTGATAATCCAGTCATCATCTTCCCTATTATGTGCTTCATTATTTGCTCAAGTTTACTGTATAGAAATGTATATAAAGAACAAACTGTTTCATCTAATGACAATATTATTATTACAATATTACATTTTTCATTTGATCTCTCATAAAACAACAAACACTTGAAATCCTGTTTTGCCGCATTCAGACCTTAAAACATTGCACATGAAATAAGAGGACAAGGATGACAATCAAGCAAGTGGTTCTTAAGTAGAGAAACAAGCAAGACAAGAATATGAACATGACAGCAAAACCAACTACACAGCTATTAGGAAGCATTCGTGCTTACCAACTGTTTCAGCAGTCCTATTCATTTACACCAAAGAGATTTTAAAAACTTGTTGAAGCATTATGAACCATAAAGCAAACCAGGCAGCTACGAGGACAATCACAACATTACAAATTTGATTAGCAATTAGAAAATTAGAGACAGACAAAACTGGACAAAAAGAAAGGACCAAGACTAACAATGCCACAAATGACACAATTAAACTAAAAACAATGATTTATATAAATCTCAATTTAAGTTTTTGGTTGTATCTATCATATTTGAAGTTTATTGGAAAATATGGATAAATGTACAAAATTGATTACATCATTTGTATATATAGGCACACGTTGCTTGCTGCGACTCTGACTGTTGGAATGTTCTGCATCATTAGCAATGTAGTTTTCTGCACCAATTCTATTATTAATCATGACAGTTAAAAAAAAAAAAAAGTTGAATTCATGAAAACAAGTGAATTCAACAAAAGCATATACAATCAGTTAACAACCTCAGAGCTCAAAACAGGTCTGTCTTAAAAGGTTCAGACATTTTTGATAAAGATTCATTTCCATATGGAGAAAATGAATAGAATTTTTGCTTTCACAAACCACTGTACTGTACAAAACTTGGAAACAGAAAAACAGCACATCCATATTATTTATTCATGGCCCAGAATTACAAATAAATAAAAAACTAAGGTGCACATAACATTCTTCAAGGATATCCACTGAGATTTACAGGCATATTTCCAATCTGTTCTGTTTCTGTTCTGCTAGACTTTACCCAAAAACTTGGAAATCACTGACTGAAAATGTTTCGACTTGCTTTTCAGTGGTGTTATCTTCTTAAAGCTGTGTGAGTTTCACACAAGCTGCAAAGGAATGAAGAGCGCTATTGATCAGACAGGCTCATTTCACAGGCCCTGAAGGTCCACCAGGGACATCAATGAAAGCCCCAGCAAATGACATGGAGATAAAAACATGTCCACGAAAGCCATCTGAACACACATGGAGGATCAGTAGGAGATAACATGATAAACAAACAGTCTTTCTGAGCAGTTCAGCTGTACTCTACTGTACTGTATAAGAGGCATTCAATTTCAAATGAATATGACTGTAATATTTTTGTGATACTCAGATGAAAGGTATTTTGGATTACTTTTGAACAAAAGTCTGTAAGATGTTGCAGTCTCGAATCTGACTGGCTGATAGCCGAGCGATATTCTGCCAGTAACAGCACTCGTACCGCCTCTTCACCCTTTACTTTTGTATATTACTCCGCCCACATACAACAACAAGCAGTGGACACTCTACAGCAGGGGTCACCAATCTCTGTCCTGGAAGGCTGTATCCCTGCAGGGTTTTCCTCAACACACCTGCCTGGGTGTTTCAAGTATACCCAGTAAGACCTTGATTAGCTTGTTCAGGTGTGTTTGATTAGGGTTGGAGCTAAAATCTGCAGGACACCGGTCCTCCAGGAACAAGTTTGGTGACCACTGCTCTACAGTTTGACAAATATTGCACAAGATGGCGACAGAGGCCGCATAATAAGCCCTTCGAGGAGGAATAACCTAGTGTAATTTTAAACTACAGCTGATTAAATCATTATAAAACTGGTAAGTGACTTTCTAAGTCGATCTCTCTTTTTTGTATGTTGTAGTGCTGTATTTATAACATAGTAATTGTAGTGTATTGAGTGAGATAGGACTCTGAGTTACGTTTTGGTTGGCCATCTGTTTCTAATGAGTCTCCTGTTTTCGCTACTGCAGACTAGTTCAGTAAACAGAAACAAAGAAGAAATGCCCACGTGTTTAGCGTTTTTCCTTATCGTAAACAACAGCAATCTGGTAGTGATTGCACTGCTTTTTTGGAGGGTTAATTATTGAGATCTCCCGATTGCAACAGGGAAATACTGTAGACTGTAATACTGTAGGGAGATATCTCTGTAGACTGATGGCATTTCATGCATTGGTTTAGCCTTATAATCTTAAAATGTCAGCAAAATCACCTGATTTGTCATCACTTTATACATCATGCAGGAGAATCATTCAAATACTAGCTTTAAAGTGAC
>CAIGQW010054868.1:2885944-2902094 GCA_903798125.1 Danio choprae
TGTGTGTGTGTGTGTGTGTGTGTGTGTGTGTGTGTGATATATATGCAAAAGTTACTCTAAAATCCCTTCCCATGGGAACTTGTGGTAAATAAATTGTGGGTTGGTCTACAAAATACAGCTCAAATAGCTTTATCTGTCTCACTGATTACCCTGTTTTTTTGCATCTGCTGTCTGTGCAGTTTAATATGCAGTTTACTGAAGGAATTACTCAGCATAATTGACTGTTTTTCTGCAGCCAAAATTGAAAGTGGCTGACACCACTTAAGTTAAAAATGGCCATGTTGGTCTTATTTTTAAAAAAAAATGTATGTAAATAATACATTCTTTTGTGCTAACGACAGATTTCTTTTCAATTGTTGACTTACTTCAAAACAAATTTTTCAATATAACACACTAAGGTGTGTTCGCACTTGCCGGGTCTGCTTCAATTAAAATGAACTCTGATGTGGTTGCTTTTTTAATGTAGTTCTTTTAAATAAGCATAAATGCTGCCATCTGAACTCTGCTGCACATCAAATAAGCTGACCAAAACTGAAAAAAAAAACAACAAAAACAGGTCAAGTGCTTTAAGACAAACCCTGATGCATACCTGTTTTTTTCTTAATGTATATATGTTACCTCTCCAAAGATGTTTAGGGCTATGACAGATGCAACACAAACAAATTCAAATTCCAGATTATTATTTCTGACATCAGTCAGTAACAGAAAGAATGTTCCAAAGCATTTATTTACATTGATACTATTAATACAGTATAGAGTATGCATACAATAGATACCGTATATTCAATTTCAGATTAAAAACTACACCGCAGCTGTGAACTCACCCATAAAGTGCTCACATAGTAGCAATATTCTGTCAAGCAAACTTGTAAAAACTGAGTTGAATAACTGAAAATGCACTCCCTGTACAATATGCTTTTCCTCCAAATGATCTGTTTTGCCCCTTCTGTAAGATGTTGCATTTACATGCTAATAGGCTCAGCACCAAATACCAAGTCAGAGGTTTAGCCAACGTTTAGTCACAAATCCAGTTTGGCAGTTCAATCTCGAACCGTTCAAAACAATTCCAGCGCTAACAAATTAAAAGAGGAAGTGACCTGTGCTCCTGCGTTCAACTGAGAATGTCAAGTCAAGCCCGACTAGCTTATCACCGTATACAGACGAAAGGGAAGTGGACAGCAGCTGACATTTATGAAAGATGTGCTTCATAAATCAAAGCTAACACAAACTTCCAAACATCATATTATTGGCTGGTTTAAAAAAAGTCTAATATACAGTACAGTTGAAGGCAAAACTATTTTAAGTGATAATTCTTTTTCAAATATTCCCCGTTTTTAACAGAGCAAGGAAATTTTCACAGTATTTCCTATATATTTTTTTATTGATTGGCTACAGAACAAATTACTTATGACTTTCCTGATTAACCTAACTTGTTAACCTAATTAACCTAGTTAAGCATAATACTAGTATCTTACAAAATTACTAGTAAAAGATTATAGCAGGTACTGTTCTTCTCTGCATTAAACATCACTTGGGAAATATTTTTAGAAGAATTAAAATTCCACAGGAGGGCTAATAATTATGCCTTTGTCAGTAACTGAAAGCCTCTCAATGATCGTTTCCAATTTTACTGCTATAAGAAGTGTTTTGGTGAGTCTGCAGGCTATAAATAACATTATTACAGTATCACAGTAGTCTAAGGGACTGGAGAATGACACACTCAAGCACTCAGTAGCATGTGTTTACAGACACTGCATTGTTTACTGTTTGCTGTTCTCTCTGTCAGGAAACTGTAGTCACATTTTCTGCAAGCCCATCATGATACGATGCTTCATGTCTTGTCTTTGAAGCATAATTAATAAAAGGAAGCCACGCTGTGGTTAATTAAATTTTCAATCCATTTCATGTAACAGACACATTGTTTGCATGCCCAGCAGTTGCACGTCACTCAAAGCAGTGCTCGATCAAAGGGGGGCTGACTTTGAGCAAAATGACAGATGAGTTTCAGTCAGTAGCAGAAGGAGACGCCCATCGCCATCAGCAATTTTAAAGCAACTTTCACACAAAGTGTAAAATCTACTCTGATTCTTGTGACATGAGATAAAACATTTGCCAGAACAATAGATGACTGTTGTTTTTGTACAAACATGTATGCACAAATGTACCATTTTTATTTTTATTTTATTAATTGATGCCTCTAAAACTGTCCTCGATCCATTACTCAGTATATCAAAAAGATTCAAATATACACAATTGTACTTTTAAAATTATTTACATTTTAAATTTATTTTTAAAGTCTCCAGCTCATTAAGCCTGCACCTATTAGATCAAAAAGATCACAGTGTGCACTTTTTCCTAGTGGAGGATTTTGTTAGTGATGCCATAAAATAACTATTTTGAAACATCCAGCTGAGCTTTAAATGAAAACATCCAGCTAAGCTTTAAATCTGAAAGTGCACCATGTTTAAAACTATTGATTTTTTAAGGAAAGGGTCAACTCAGAGTCGAATGAATGATTTGTTTTGTGTTCGAATATTTTGCCAGTTCGTATCGACGTCTATATGAGTCATCGCCAAATATGAACTGCTGGATCCGGTAAAACGTGAACACGCCTTTCCCTTCAGACAGTAGTGGAGCGCGGGGATCATGGGATTGATCATGATGCGAAGATTACTATCACTGAAAGATGACCAGACATGCGGCTGTGTGGAATAAAGCGTTAAAGTTAATTTTCACAACAATATCACAGTATACCCTGTGCTGTGTTTATTTATGTCATTTTTCTGATGATTGATACAATAACCTATGCTGCAACACGGGACTCATCAGCTGTTCATTATTAAAGGAAGGATCAGCAAAGACTACTAATGTATGGGACTTTGTAAATAACTGTTACACAGTTTATATGGACCAATTTCTTCTTCCTCCAGATCCTGTAAGTGTTTTTCCTTCCTACACAACCTGTAAGTGTGATTAAAATTGCCTCGTTTTCTTTAGTCTGCAAAATATGTATTTAATTGTGTGTTGTAACTTGTAATTGCTCTGTGCGGCTTGTAATCACTTATCTTTTATAGATCAGTTCTTGTAATGCATCTCTTAGGTTAAATCTTTATGGGGCTATTCACATATCTCATCCAAAACCAGGTTAAAAACGCGACACACTTTTAAAAAACGCTTACTTTCTTTACAGATTTAAATGCGTTTCTGTGCTCGCGTGGCGCAGTCGATTTTCAAAATAGTTAATACTGAATGTGTGTCATTGTTATTACTTGGGGTTAGAGTTAAGAATAGAGCAATATGCTGGTGTTTAACTGCATTGCTTTAATGCATTCTCTGCATTGGGCTCACAAATATACTCTGTACTCTGGCTACTTCATATGGTGATGGGCGTTTCTTTCCGTCTCGAGCTGAACCCAGTCGACCAATCACAACAGACTGGGTCATCGGACCAATCACACAGATTGGCATCACGCAAAGGAGGGGTTTGGGAACAAATGAATCGCTGAACAAGTCATATGGGAGTCGATGGGATAATTGGGTAAAAAATAAAGGCATACCACAAGACAATGAAAGTGGTTTTTGCATATTAGCATGTTGTTGGAGACCCCCAAAACCAAAATATGACCTTTTATAATGCATAATAGTGTATAAATAAATTGTATACTGGGTGTGTCCAAACCTGCTTGGGAAGTGCCACTGTTCTGCAGAGTTCAGCATGAACTAAACAGCATGAATTAAAGTCAAATGAACTAATCCAGGTCTTTAGACTTCGAGACAAGTGTGATGGAGCTGGTTGGTGCTAAAATCTGTATCAGAAGTAGGACTGGACACCCCTGGCATGACCAGCAACACAAAACAATTCCTTGTTACAAATGGTGTTTACATGACAACAATTTATTTAAAAAGGTTAAAAAGTTTTTTGTATGGATGACAATGTGGTCAAAATAACCAATGTTCACACTGATCTATGCAAATGTCTATAACCTGTACTGTGCATGCAAGGTCAGTTGCACACCTATGGTCATATAGACCGCCATTTTTTGATCAAATTATCATTTTCAATAACTTTGAATTTAAAACCTCTTTTCAAATGTCTGTATGTTGAAGACACTAAAATGCTGCCTATGTAAATGAACATCCAAAATGCATGAAAAGATTTCTGTTTTTAGCAGAAAATGGGGTGCAAATGTCCACTATACTTTTATTTTGACAGCCTGTTTCTTCTCATGTCTTAAGAATCAGTGGGCCATGTTATAGAAAATGAAAAATGTGTCTTGAATACTCAGCAGAGCATTAAAACACTAACAATGACGGGATCTCAGGGAGTGTGAAACCCAGACAGCATAAATCTGTAGGATTTAATTTCCTCTTCACTTTCCATCATACACTATAAATGTACTTATATGAAAATACACTGCCAATATATATTGTCTTACATAAACAACTACACTGTGTGAGTACAGGAAGCTTGTTACTTTTACAAAATTAACACCTGTATCCATCTTGCTGGCATCCAATTAAAAAGCTCAATTTAAAATGTCAAAAAACACCTACAGTACACCTCTGATCCACAGTTCTTGTTAGCATTCTTGACTGATTTTGAGATCCCAATCCTGAAAAAATCCTGAGCTTTTCTGTTAAGAGATTCATATCAGTCTGACAGGCACAGTGTGCGTCTTCATTTTGCGCTAAACGTGAGAGAGACAGTTTCCCTATAGGGGAGCATGACACATTAGTGCACATTAGCTGGCATGCTAATCGCTGTTCTGGTAGGTAGGAGGTCGAGACTCTGGGAGATGAACCAGAGGCTTAGCTCCCCTGCTAATGCACGCTAATGTGCTGGGGAGATGTAATTGGGCTCCAGCAGTGAGAGCTCTGTGGGCGTGTGTCCTCTCTCAGAGGCCTGTGATTTAAAAGACATGTCCACCCAACTAAAAATGTGTCTGTTTATGCTATTACGCAATATGGGACGATTAGCAAGAGACATAAGCAGAAATTAGATATGTACTGTACTTCAGCCTGAACTTCTGTGCATTGGCATACTGTATAAAATTGAGGCCCAGGGGACAGGTGTTTAATATGGTATAAAGTCATTAATTAAAAACAAACTAAAGTGACTGTGATATTATAGCACAATTATGATTATATCTTGCTTATTTTTTTCAAAAACATACTAAATGTTGTTGGCGCCAATAGCATTTTGGTTGGTGCATCGGCACAGATCGAGGACTTTTGCTGGATCTTTCTTGGCTCCCCACACTTATATTATATATATATATATATATATATATATATATATATTGAAATCTGCATTTTTTATTCAATGGTTGACATAATCTCAACTAAAACACAAAGAGAGGCGTTTTGTTTTTATTACAGCTCTGCCAATGAGAGTGATTGAGATCTAGCACATCCAATGGAATGTCAGATACTAGAGATCATTTGATTGGTCAAGCTTTGATGAGAAACTGAAGTTTAAGGTGACATGGAAAATAAATGTTGATTCATAGGTGGAAGTGACAAACTACAAGCTGAAGATATTTTTAGCAGTTTTATATCTTCTAAATGCAAATTTCGTCACTAATTTTTGTAGTACACTAGTTTATAGATTTCTATATAGATAATTCACTGGACCTTTAACCTATTTAATCCCAAATTTATCTTGCAATTTCAGAATATAGATTTTATTTTTTTTAGACCTTCTTAACACAAGAACTCCAAGACTCCTTTAATATTATATTGGTTAAATTAGGTTTTATAATTGATCACATGTATGCAAACTGATCTGGTCATGTGACATTGAAACAATTTATATAAAATAATACATTTTCTTTTAAATAATGGTTAAATTGTTTTCTCAAAGCCAACAACACTTTTAGTATTTCTGCAAATGTCACAGGTGGGATTAAGGTACTATGTCTTGCAGTTCTAATACACAAAAAGTCAGAACTGCAAGATATAAATGGAATGAATTGTGAGAAGGCCTATATAAAGTATATAAAGTAAACGTATATCACAGTTCTAAGAAAAAGGTCAGAATTGTGAGATATAAAATACAGGATAAACAGGTACAGACTTATCTTACAATTCTGACTTTTTTCCTGCAGTTGCGAGCTTATATCTTGCATTTGCTAATAACTCTAGGTAATATCCAAATATAAACTTGGAATTTTGGAGGAAGTCAAAATTTCAGCCATTTCAGAGCTGCAAACAAAGTCCAGTTATCTTTATTCCCTTATTTTTTTCAATCCTGGCAACTTGCTCCGATTCAATAACAGAAAAGTTCAAATCTTCTAATTAGCCATTGTTTTATTCCTGCATTTTTGCTATCAATCCATGTAAACATGCAGAGAAACACACACCATATCTACACATTATGGCTAATGGAAAAAACTGCACATTTCTTCCTCACTCTTTGACTTCAACCATGATTATTCTGTAGAGCCACAGGGCATAAGTCAAGCAGCAAATTAGCATTTCATTACTTGCTTAACAACAGTACTAACCTGCGTTTCAACCTGCTGACTCTCAGGTCTTAATCTTTAAGCTGCTGTAGGAGGGAGATGGCTGGAATTCTCTGTTATCCATTTTACTGCTTAATGTTGATAGGGCACAAATCTTTGGTCATTTTAGTAGGAGAGAGTCTGCGGTTAAAGCTTTAAAAGAGGCAGATTTATATGCTTTTAAAACTTAGGAGCTCCAGTTTCCTCTCAAAAAGCCTCTGAGCTGTGCTGTGGACAGATCACAGACACTGACATTCTCAAATGTCCTGTTGAGGTACGGTATTTGTTTACACAGTTGAACACTAAAATGATCAACCTATGGCATGCATTCACACAGATTGCAAATATTAACCTCTGATTATTTTATAGCTGCATTTATAAAGAGAAAGAAAAAATGTATAATTGTTTTGCTGGTATTATTATTTGACAGTGGTTACCACATATTGGGATCCGCAGAACTCTTGAATATTTTTTATTAATAATTAGATCTTTTCAAACTGAAACAGGCTACATATTTGTACAGATGAAAATGCTAAATATGTTCACATTTGTTCAATCAATTCTGCCAGCAGCCAAACTGCATTGCAAATGAAATTACAGATGCCATCCCATGCCACATTTCTTTAGGGAAGAAGTCTTTTCCTTTTCTCCATCTAATTTTGCAGACGAATTGGAAATACAAAAAGCTTGAGTCAAAAAAAAAAAAATTGTATCACTTTGTTATTATTTGTTATAATTATGTACTATACCCACTCAAATGAACTCAAATTAATATGCAGGCAAGTTTGTACATGAAAATGGTATTTCACAAATCTTTTAATCACAGCAATTCCAGGTGTTTCTGTGAAAATATTGCCTTATTTGCCTAGTCTCCCAAATACATTCTGCTGTTCAGGTTCCATGAACTTTTCTATGCTTTTGTAAGAGTAACTGTACTCGAGGTCTGCCAGCCGCTGTAAGATCACACCGACAGGCATATTTAGTTTGTTGAGGTATCAGTTGCTTGGCTAATGAGACCATATATAAGCATGGATTCTCTGGCTCCTGCTGGCTGCTCAGAGATAGATGATGTGCATTAGCTTTCCTGTGGTAAGAATAGAGAAATTTTCAGGGGGCCTGATGAAAAATTGCCCATTTGAAAGTGGGGCAGACAGTCTCTGCTCGAGAGACGGCGGCTTGTCTGAGAGAGAGAAGAGAGAGAAAAGAGAGAGAGAGAGAGAGAGAGAGAGAGAGAGAGAGAGCGAGAGAGAAAGAGAGAGATTGTATGTTTGTGTGCACGGGAGTGTGAGTGGGACTTTTCTTCTTGTGCTGCTGGTTAATAAATTGCATGGCTGTAATCAACATATCTATATTTAGAATGTATGTGTGGATATGTGAGTGCGTCACTGCATGTGTGCAAGGCCTCAGTTATTTGTTTTATTGGATCACGCTCTGTTGTGTGTGCATGTATGGTTCTAATCAGGCCACGATTGGCTTGCTGAAATTCAGAGATGAAGGTGGAGAGTCTGTGTGCGATGGCAGCAGGTGTTTGTGTATATGAAGGTAATCAGGCTGGCTGACAGCTCTTACGCTGGGCCTATATTAAGGCCCGAACCCTCCAGCAAGCCAATATATTTCCCAGGTGGACCAGAAGGTCAATTTGAGGATAGTTGCGGTACAGACGATAAGAACAAAGGAGGAACCTCTTTTATTTTCATTCTAGAGTAAAGGGGAAACTAAGTAGCAAAGAAACAACTCATAAATAAATAAATAAATAAATAAATAAATAAAATGAACTGACTCACACCTGCATATCTGAGTTACTGCAGTCTTGCCAAATGAAATGACTCATTGTTCTTGAGTCATATGCAAACTCATATCTGTTGCAGCTTGTTCAAATGATTATTTTCTGGGAAAACATGTACCTAAATAAATATAAATAAAATGTACATGTGATGGATCATACTGGTTCGCTGGATTTTTAACTCCTGAAACAAACTCTAAGCAGACTTTGTCTTGGCCTGACAACACATTGGTAGATTTAAATTGAAGTATATTGGGACTTCACACAGAAACGTCCTGGTTACGTACGTAACTTACGTTCCCCGAATAGGGAACGGAGACGTGCGTCTATAAACAGACTACGGGTGTTTGCCAGATGACCAATCACTCTGAAGAGTAAGAAAACGGGCCAATGAATGCCAAATGAATTGGCAGAGCTCAGCTCCACAGCTGACAGCGATTAGCCATTAGTGGTCTATAAAGGCCGGCAGCTGAGCAGTGAGCATTAGAATTTTTACCAGCTGAAGAGCCCATCACTCAGCTAACAGCTGGAGACTCAGCTGCTGTGCCTGCTGTCTCCCTTCCCTATTTTGGGGAACGTGGGTTGCGTATATAACCAGGACGTTCCCCTTCATATGGGAACTTTAACGTGCATCTGTAAACAGACTACAGGAGACTGTATGGAAAACGCCATAGCAGCTAAGCCCGTCACACTCCTGATGTGAAGTTTGCCAAGCAAAGTGTGAGTGCACAAGCATCATCAAGAGTGCATCATTACTATTACATGAGAATAATTGCAAATTTTTGACGGGGGGTCGTAATGAGCTTTTACCTAGCTAATATAGGGATTTTAAAATACGACAGTACATTGGGAAAGCGTGCCAGTCCCCAAAGGGGGAGGACGCTGCGGAGGCCACCTGCTACCCAAGAAGGGAGACATGACCTGGTCAGGGGGAACACCCAATGGCTGAAATAAACATATGGGATCGCCATCGGGGATCGCGCATAGCTGGCACTGAACCTCAGCATGTGGGTAGACCATCACACTGAGCCAGGCACCTGGCTCCTCCACTAAGTCGGGTGCTGGGGGCCTCGGAGAAATTCGCTAGGGTTCGCCTAGTTGGGAAACTTACTAACTGAATAGAAAAAGCGCCAGCTCCAACCTGAGATAAGAGAAGCTCTGCCTGGGGGAGAACTTGCTCTTTCTCGGTTGACCTGAAACCCCAACAGGCCAAGGTGCCGGAGCACCAGGTCCCTGTGGATAATTGACTGGTTAATTGACTGGTTCAAAAACCTGAAAAAATGTAACCAGTCATTGAATAATCAAAAAATGTAGATGCTCATGCGCCGAAGAGGCACAGAGCATCCTCCACGCTTAGAAACAGGGAGAGCCCGACATTGAGGACCGTTTACTGTCATGCTCGGCCCCAATCGCACACCGGAAAAAACACGGTTTAAGGGGGAGAGTTTTTAGCGAGACATGAAGTGAGCATCCTTCAGGTCTATAGCTGCAACCAATCCCACAGACGCACTGGGGAATGCGTTTCTGCATGAACATCCTGAAAGCGTACTGTCAACGCGGCGCATATCTGCAAGGGTAAGCCAAGGGTGGCATTTCCAGACCACTTGTGGTGTGACCATCATCCTCCCTAGGGCACGGGTGGCCGACTTGAAGGTCATGAGACGACCATGCGGTGCTTAAGCATAAGCCTGGGGAAGAACCGCCCCTGTGCAGCACAGCCAGGTGATGCCACAGTGCAGGGCAGAAGCAGCATGGCCTGCAGCAGTGTGGGCTCTGGCCATGATAGACATAGATAATGTGTCTCTCACCCACACCTGAGTAATAGCTTCATACCCACTGGCCGCCTTGCCATCAGGGAAGGTGAAGACGGAGGCACAAGAGGACAGGGCAGAGAAAAGTGTGCTTGCTGTGCGCCCCTGGGAAGAAGGGGACGGGAGCAGGAAGATTTATCTTTCACCAGCCCACACGTCACACCTTCTAGTTGGTACAGCAGTGAGAATGGGGGTAAAGCCATCTCCAGCCACACTGCCGAAGCAGCCCAGGAAGCACAGCCTGACTCGAGAACCGTGACCACGCATTGCACCCCGTAGGATGATAGAGAGCCCGGTCTGTCATTTGAGCATGACAGCTTGCCCTCAGATGTTGCAGTTGCAACTGATCTCCGCTGTCATCAAGCGGATGCCCGGGCATCCCGGGGGATGAACCGCACAACCCCTCGAAGCTTTGATGGAGCGCACTGTGAAGAAGTGGGGGTCTGCGGGCCCGGAGGCGACGGATAAACCTCGATTGTGATCCTCAGATCTGCCCGCGTGCTAACCGCTTTCACGGGGAGCAACGGGGGTGGCTTGGAAGCCATGATCTCAGCTGTGAAACAGCAATGCTCTCACAGTGAAAGCATGAGCTGTCCTCGAGCACCGCATCAACATGCTGGACCCCCAGACCTGTGATGCAATGCCCGTGCTCATCATCCAGAGATAGGAACCCCCGCATCCAGAAACGCACAGTCAGAACAACGTCTTGAAAAAGACATGTTGATTAACTGTGTTGCTCTCTTGGGAAAATCTGCGCTTTTATTGCTATGTTTGTGCACACCAGCGAAACGCCCAGGGGACGGGAAAGCCCAGATCGACTGCCGCTCTCACGTCATCTCCCGCACTGGTGAGTAACTGCTTTCAGTCTTGAAATCAGGTTGGCAGATAGAGTGTCTTCAGTCTCGTGAGAGGCTCTGAAGCTAAATTATAATGCTCACTGCTCAGCTGCCGGCCGTTATAGCCCACTAATGGCTAATCGCTGTCAGCTGTGGAGCTGAGCTCTGTCAATTCATTTGGCATTCATTAGCCCGTTTTCTTACTCTTCAGAGTGATTGGTCATCTGGCAAACTCCCGTAGTCTGTTTACAGATGCACGTCTCCGTTCCCATATGAAGGGGAACAGTTCTTCACACACGTTCATTTAATAAAAATTTAAATGATTAAATTTGGAAATGTAAACAATAAAAATGCATAAAACTATAAGGTCAAAACAGTATGTAGCTGTTCTGTGGGAAAAAAATCTGATACATCCATCCATTTCTCCAAATCTAGGATTATGTCACGTAATACTCTGATAACATAAAAGCTCCAGTAATCCAAAGTCTGAAAGCATATGATACTAGCCATGCATAACACATACTAATTCACTGACAATGTTCTTCAATGGATCATAAGAGTCAAAATGTGAGCTGTGATGTGAATTTGTACAGATCATTTGCCTTTGTATCTTAAAATTCAACCCAGACCATATTTTCTTGCTCCTTCCTCCAAAGTCTGGAACAATTTCTGCTAAGCTGCTGTCTATTTTGTAACAGCAACAAATAAATATAGGAAAACAATTAATGTCGCAGAATCTATGATTGATAACTCCCAAATACTAAGCACAATTTTACTTCCAGAACCCCACAACTCTGTCCTATATTTTTAATTAGCTAATCTATGGAACTCACTCACTCACTCACTCACTCAGTCACTCACTCAGTCACTCACTCACTCACTCACTCACTCACTCACTCACTCACTCACTCACTTTAAAGTTTCTGACAGAACAACAATCAGCCAATCTGCATTTGGAGGGCTGTATATTTTGCAGTGGCAGATTAGCATACTGTTTTTAGCCCGGCTGGTCTTTATTAGATTATGTAGATTAACAAAGATGGAAATCTAGTCCAAAGTCTTTCAATAGGATGATCCACAGTCACGTTTTAGCATCTGGCTTTCTTACATCTGCCAGATCGGCTTGGATGCACCTCTGGAAATCAGAATAGGTGGAGGAGGATTTGATAGACAGTTTGTGTTGCCATGGGCAAGAGGATAATAATGCCATTCTCCGTGGCTCCCTGGTGTAATTGCTGTAAAATAGCTTCTTGAGCACATTTGTGGAAATCAAGTGGTCCCTTGAAGAATAATGGCCTCTTGTCTAATATTTCACATTATCACGCATGAAGTGTTAGTTTGTCACTTTTCCCTTCTGATAATGCAAAAAATTTGTAAAATGAAAGACCTGATCTTCTTATAGCATTGACACTTGAGGCACTAGATCCGGGTTTATTTGCGGATGCTTTCCACTTGGATTCTTGCTGTGAAATAATACTATTTCTCTGTTGCTTGCTGAGCTTTTCTCGTGTGCACTAGTTTGAGAAGCTCTTTCCCTGTCATCCATATTCGCCATGCTAGGCGCCTCAGAAAGGACCCCTTTGATATACTCAGGCGCTTGTAGGGCAGCTCTCCAGCTGGCATTTGGGCCGGAAAAGATGAATGCCTCCCCACCTGGGCAGCACGCCTAATCCGTCTCTTTCATCCCAAAGAGAAGGAATAAGGAATTGGGGGGCTAGCAAAAAGAGAGATGGTAAAGAATGTAGGATAAGAAGGATATGGAATGAGAAGAGAAAAATAATGATGTCAGTGCAGTTGTTCTCAGCTGGTTTTGCTTAGGAAGCAGAACATCTATTGTACAAAAGTTAACAAAACTCCCTCGCAATCAAACACTTAAGTGCATTAATATTGCTTTATTATATAAACATTTTTAAAAGTTGATAAGGCTATTTATGCTCTAACTGTATTATACAGTTTATTATATGCCTCCTTTTTGCATTCATTGTTGTCCCTTTAATATTTTATTGTTATGCCTTGCGGGTTTTCTCCCTAACCAGCTCCAGCACAGCTTGCATGAGTCTGAAGTCTGAAATATTTCATTACAGTTGGAGCAATCTTTGTAAGACAGTGGCACTTCAGAAGCAGATCTGGCAACCCTACCTTAGACATTCTGTTGACTATAAGGGCCCATTTCCACCTGGTTAAAGCATTTTCAACAATCTGATCACAAGTGAATGGCAAATACAGGTGTAAATGGGCTCAAAAATATTTTGAGCTTGCCCACTTTCATCCAATTTCAGAGGCAGTTGAAAATATGTACAGGTACATTTAACTGGATTACTGTTGTAGACCACCTGCTAAATGCCAAATGACCTAACACTAGATCATTATGGGATGTGTTGTGAGAAAACGAAAAATATAACAAACTGCCATCCACATAATTTCTACTCATATAACAAAATATGGCTTTCTGCATTTTTTTCCCGTACTGACCATGACCTATTAGTCTACCACAAGAGAAGCACAGATTTAGAGAGTCTAAACATAACACAGAATGAGGGAAGACTCTTAGCGCAAGAAAGTATAAAAGACATAAATATCATCTAAAATACCCAGGAGGTTAGACAACAAATTTCACCTCATGAACGCTCTCTAGCTGGTTGTTTGAAGTGCACCTTAAATGATTTTGACCCTTTCTTAGAAAACACCTGATTCATTCAACATACTAAACTGAACTCAGCCTTGATTCAGTGAAAAAGCTGTCAAGCACTGATATTGAATGAGATGGAATTAACAATTTTAAACCATAAAACAAATGCACTAGCAAACATAAATTAAGAGTGCATTTAACATGGAGTAACATCTAGTGGGCAAATTACATTATATATATTATACTTATATATTTAAATAGGATTATACTAATGTTTAAAATATTTAAGATTTATTCAGTGCATAAGCCAAACGCAATAAGCAGTATATTTCCATAGCAAATGGATAGTTTTAATAGTTTTTCTTTCAGAAAAATCCTCTTTATCACATAACCTATGATTTTACATTGTTAATAATTGAATTAAAAGTGTTACATTATATTAATAAAAGACCAAGAAATGGGCTAGGCTATATTTCACTTTAAGCAGCAAGGTAAATTTAGGTCAATTTAAGCTTTCAAAAACAAGGTCAATTTAAGCTTTCAAACTGTTCAGCTTCATATGACATAATCTGAAAAATGTGAAACAGAGTGAATTTGTTCTCAGAATATTATTCTGTTGGTCTCATTGTTCAGTGTTAACACTGGATTGTTTGCAGTCTCTTAAGCTTATAACTTTAATATCAAAATAACTTTAATATTGACACTTTGTAAGATTTGAACCACAAAAAATTGCCGTATTACATTAATCATCGCAGCTTGACTAAATATGTCATTCTGTGTCCATCACGTATTACTGTTAACACTATAGTTAACAGTAGCTCTCTAAAGCCAAAAAAACAAGAACTTTGAGACATGTCCCCATTCTTGACTATTTATAAACTTGTCATTAAAACACACCAGATTTGGCACAGTATCACTTTAGATGAAAGTGAGCCCGAAAAGGCTCAGAAATGATTGACCCAGAGCTGCAAAGTAATCAGTCTTAAGCACGCTTCTAACAGATCTGACTTTACAGAGACTTTTCAGTTATAGAAATGTTCATTTATAGGCAATACTATTTCATACTCATTGATTAAAAAGCTCATACAAGGACAGCATGACTTTCAATTTGTTAAGCAGTTCAAAAATCAGTCTGGAACTATGAGCAATGAGGTTGTGTGATGAACACATATTCCTCCCATTAACGTCTGCAGAACTGCTAATATATGACATAAATTTGTGTTGCAACAGTTGCTTGTAGGGCTTGACATTAATACAAGTCAACCGGGCAAATGTGGGTGGATTTCAGCTGTGGCATGCAACAGTCACTCCTGCTAGTCACTTTGGAAGATTTCGCACATATCCATACACATTCCCACATACTGTAAGAAGATCCCGTAACTGTTTACTGTGCGCACTCATAAACTGTTTAGCCTCAGGTAGTGCACAAATATTGATTTTTATTATTGTCACATTAATTAGGGCTTGGATGGACAAATACATGCAAAATGACAACCCAGGCTCATTGCAAATATGTGCCTCAGCCTATGCCTCTGCGAAATATGTTACTCCAGATACTGTTTCATTGCACATTTTAGATGAGTAATCCACTAGATGGTGTTGTCTAATTTTTGGGGGGAATCTGAAAAATGTTACTTATGGTAGGTTTTGTTGTATATTTCAGATACTAGTCACGTCCGGTTTGTACAGACCAACTAGCAAAATACTGACCTAAACCGAGCCAATAGTGTTGTCAAAAGCAAATGTGGAAGAAAAGTGCACTGTGATCATGTAGTTTCACATTGCTTTTTTCGCTTATGTGTAACCGTGCTTCACTAGACTCGAATCCAAGCTTTCTTCTTCACAATTGCAACAAATGTCCATATGGAGACAGATAGGTGAGGCATATTTGATTACAAATTATAGATATTATTAAGTTGTTTTGTGGAATATTTGGTGTTGTGCAAAGAGCCGCATGAAAAAATAAACCTTTATTTGTTGATCTCTCTGTAAATATTGTAAGAAAAAAATCTGAAATGGTTAGTGTCCAACTGCCCAGTAGCATTCATTTTAACTAGAAACTACAGTATCACTGTTTCACAAAACAGTATACTACAGTATAACTACAATTTCACAAAAATGTGGGTTGTGCTCAAAATTGTCAAAATAACCTGTGATTATTTAAATAAACAGCCAGTTATCACTCAAGTTAATGTATATTTATTTATACAGTTGAAGTCAGAATTATTAGCCCTCCTGAATTATTTGCCCCCCTGTATATTTTTCAGCAATTTCTGTTTGATTGAGATAATTTGTTTAACACATTTCTAAACATAATAGTTTTAATAACTAATTTGTAATAATTGATTTCATTTATCTTTGCCATGATAGTACATAATATTTTACTAGACATTTTTTTCAAGATACTATTCAGTGTAAACATTTTTGTGGTCCAGGGTGATATGCTGTATTTGAATTTCAGACGCAGCATTTGTAAACACACTGACACAAGTCGATTTCAGTTTTTTCCATTCCAATGTTAAGTATGGAAAAAATCTTAAATCTGAGTGCTTGCAAAATGGACTTGCTTTCACAGTGCTGGAAACAAG